>NDXB01021010.1:942-29371 GCA_002631895.1 Agapornis roseicollis
TTTTTTTTTTTTTTTTTTTAAACTAGAACATATAAAGCTTTCAATCATGCAAAATATGACTGCCTTTGCTACATTCATCTAATGAAAGTGGGCAGTTGGTGAAGTTCTCAGACTGTCTGAAGAGGTAGTGAGAGTCCATTCTCACAGTGCCAGCCTGACATGTGGGCTAAGTTAAAATATAAAACCACTGAGGCATCACCATACGCTCGCTGTGTTTTCCATTTTCGCTTTCGGGGTCAACCACACTCTCTCTTGACACAGGTAATTGGCATTTACCACTGCCCCAACGTAGAAGCTGTAAACTTGTGTTTCGTTACAGCAGCAGCTATACAGTCAGTGCTATTCATCATATATAGGTGGGTCTCCACTGCTCGAAAACCTTGACAGTTTCTTTCCATGATTTTGCACATGATCTTCATTCCTCTTCTCCAAGGCTTCAATCTAGAAAGACAAAAATAAATCCATGCTGAAATCATAAAATCATGCCTGCACCAGAATGTTCTAAATTGTGTTAAAAGGTAGCTTGAGGTGACTGATCAGGTATAGACAGTACTGCTATTTCAAAAACTTGGTCACAAGTAGGGAGCAACATGCTTTGGAAGTACAGCTGGAAACATCTGTTTTCAACAAGTTCCTAAAACCAGTAGCACTCCTTTATAGTTTCTCATGCTATGTAACTGAAATCAGAATCATAGAATGGTTTGGGTTGGAAGGGACCTTAAAGATCATCCAGCTCCAACCCCTGCCATGGGCAAACACTAGACTTGTTGCTCAAAGCCACATCCAGCCTGGCCTTGAACACTGCCAGTTGCAGGGAGGACTGAATGATTCTTAAGACTTAGCTGTATTCCCCAGAGTTTTTCCAACTCTGAACACCTCTACTGTAACTCAGCCAATCCATCAGCACTGGAGAAATCTGAAGTAATACCAAGGTTACAAATCCACTGCAATAATTTTTAGTGGTGAAAGCTGGAGGGTGTTATACTCCAATGTTTTGTACAGTCAAAGTAACAGTACAATACAGTTTACATAGTAGCTTATTTTGATCTTGTTATGTTTGGATTACTTCCTCATACTCCAGGGAAGATAATTTTAGTTACTCACAGCTAAAGTCAAAGTCTGAAGTTTAAGGCTGGGCTCCTCAAATTCACCTCTATGTAAACAGCAGTGTAAGTCTTTCCCATAAAACTTACATGTACAAAAGATGACACAAAACAACAAAAAAAAAAACCCACCCCACACCCAAGTGCTCATGACACAGTCAGTGAGGGAGCTCATTTTTGCTGATACATAAGGACTGTGGAACAGTGACACTGTGTTCCCTTTATCTTTCCCTCACTTTGAGGACCTACCCCAGGAGTTAACTAGTTCCACACTCCCACCTACTACATGCTGGAACGTACACTTTCATTAGGAACTGAGTAGAGCTGCCATGCTGCCCTTACTTTAATTAATAAATACAGAATGTTTGATCACTTGTTGTTTAAATGTCTGATACCAGGAAACATGTCTTGATGAGTTACAGCCAAAATCTGAAAGTTAAAAGCCAAAGGTGACCAAAGATTCCTAGTCCATATTAATGTTAGCATGATTCTAGGCTTGAAGATTGAAAACTCTAGCAATGTTTCCAATAAAAACATTGAAAACCAGTTACATTAAAGAAAACTTCTTATGGAAGAATTTGAATTCAAGTCAGTCAAAATCTAAACCATGAAAACTAAGCAGTAGAAATATTATTTTAAACCAGCTTTCCTTTCTCTGCACAGCCTTCAACACATGTAAGGGAAGACAGCAAAGCTAGCTTTTAAACTAAAACATCACTACATTTTTCCTAACACTGAAAGCAACAGTTGTATGCAATATAAAGCCTTTTATACTTGGGAGCAGGGGAAACAGGAAAGGGGGTGGAGAGGTCTGTCAATTTGATCTTCTGAAAACATTTGAGCTAGGTTGAAAGAAACTTTGAAAAAGAGATGCAGAATGATTGCTGAAATCACACTCACACACACTGATCATACAAACTACATGTGGAAAGTTAAGGTATCAGAACAGCTGCTATGAGCTAACCAAACTGAAACATTAAGACACAGAAAGCTATACCTCTTCTTGGAAGTCTACTTCGTTGTCAGCTGTAATATTTAAACCTGAGACAGCATTGAAGAGTTCACGCTCATTAAGTGCTTCTGCCACACCTCCTTTCTGGAAGAACTAGGCAATATAAAAAGACACATTAAACACTTTACTACACTAAACAAAACATTTATTTCCTTCCTGACATCACAATTACACTATTTAGTCAAAATGACACTTCTGCTTTTGTTGAACTGAAGATAGAAATAACTGAAAGTTTTAAGTTCTAGTGGTACCATTTCATTCTTGCACACTTTTTCCCTTCTTTCAGAGGACAATCAATACAAAAGTACATTACTAATCATAAATACATATGATTATACCATATATATATGGTCATATTATATATATATATACACAGTGACCATTTTTTAATGGAGTTGTATTAGTTGTTTATTAGTTAGCTCCAAATTGATTTTATCTTGGAAAACATTCTGTGTAAGAGAAGACAGTCAGTCGAAGAGGTCCTACCTGTGAAACATTCCTACAGTCTCTGAACAGAAACTCAAGTCCATGAGGATGGGTTGGCTCCACAGACTGGCTGACATCAATTAGCCACACCTGTAGTCACAGAGAGATAGCAATTCACTTGGTATTAACATTTCACATTAGATGAAACCTTTCCTTCCCACACTGAGGGTAAACTCACCTTCCCATCATGCCAAAGCATGTTGTATTCACTCAGATCAGCATGGACCAGGTTGCACTCCTTATACAACTGCTGCATCATCTGCAACAAATCAAATTAATGAATGAAGTATGCTATACTCCAAATAAATATCTTTTGCATGACTATTTCCCCAATCACCACACAATTTATATCTTGGATTTTTTTTTCCTCTAAGTCTTCAGTAAAGTTCCATACAGGGAATCACAGATTTGGTAAACTGCCAGCAAACTAAGCTTTCATCACTGAGCTTAGCTTTGGCAAGTCAGACGAGTCAGTCTGGTAAACTCACATCAGCTCTGCCAACCAGTCCACATGCATGAGACAGATAAACACGTTCTCAAAACATACCTGTTCTTCTCACCCCTATCACACAGGAAATAAGTATCACAGTTTTAGATACTGAATCCTAACTAGTATGCATGTTCACTTAGAACATGGCCATGTTGCTCTATTGGTCCCAAGATCTGAGGCACAGATCACCTGTATTATCAAGCTGCTGGGATGGATGGTTGGCGTGTTTAGTCAGTTTGTTTTGGTCTATACGGTAATAGCAAGTGGACAGTTAGCAAGTACATGTTTAAAACAATTACAGCAGGTAACAGGAAATTAAAGTATCTACCATACAATATTCCAATTCATTCTCTGATTTTCAGATTTGCTAAAAAGCAGGCTGGGGAGGGTCTTTCCACTGGAGAGTGCTTAAGCACTGCAAATTAAGTGTTTGGTATGCCCTGACAAACTTCAGAGAACCTTCTAAAACCACATATTGCTTCTATAAAAGGAGGAATACTTGCTCGTAATTCCTCTGCTGCTAAAGATCTGTTTGTCATCAAGATCCAACACATCTTCCACTGAGATTAAGATTAAATTTATGTGGTTTAAGGGCATAATTTCTTATTTATTTTGAGTCACACATTAAACAGCAGCAAAATAAGCCTTTGGACTCCGTATCTTGGAAGTGGTGCAAGCATCCTGAAAAATAAATAAGTGCTGATTTGTCCTTTAAGTTATTCCCCTAAAAGAAAACACAACCCAGAACTGGAGGAGAAATCAGCATTGTCTTACATTAAGAATCTGATGGTAGGCCTTTTTCATATCTTCACTACTAAGTGTTACATCCTTCAGTTTAGGAGCTGGGACTTGATCCTGGCCAATGAAAGACATAACCAAGACGTGTTTCTTAAGGAGAACCACTTTAGGACAAGGAATTCCTGCATTTTGCATTCTGTGGATCAGAAAATTGATACTGATTAAGAAAAACAATACAAAACTCCCCAAACCGTACAGTTCTAGTTCTTGCTTGCACATTTTCAGTCTTAAAGAGAGCTGAGAAACTTGATCCAGAGTCAAAAAGCCATTGAGACAGGCCAACTGAAACCACAATAAATATATATATATTTCACAGTATTTCACATAGGAAAAATTTGAATCTTAAAGTCCCAAATAGATCTAAAAAAATATAAAAATCATTTTTATAGCTACAACCTAACTTCATGGGCTTATACATTCTGCTACTAAATCACTGGAAAGGCTGCCAATTCATTAAACTATAAGCAACCAACAGCTTATTCAATCTGTGCCAGGTTGTACATTATTTAGCCTGAAATCAAATCAAACCTTCTACCCAGACATATTTTCCTTAAAATGGAAAATGGGAAACCAACAGGTATTTGGCAGCTACACCATTTTTTTCCTTACCTTGTTAAGTTATGCATTTCTTTCTCAGCCCACATACGAATAATCTTTCGTGGATTCAATCTACCAAAGCGGTCTTTAAATCTGTAGTCATCCTTAATGTACTTGTCACGGTTCTTGAATTCATTAAGAGTTGTTTTAAACACTTTGATAGCACATTCTGGAGGTATAACTTTATCTTCAGTTGCACTTCTTATGGAAAAAGTCCAATATACAACAAAGTTAACTATTTACATCTTCACAAACTAATGTAGGGGTTTCTTATTTTTTTAAATATTTCAAGATAAAGCAATATTTAATATAAAATCTGCTTTTCTATCAAATCTGAAAGCCAATTCTAGTGAGGTTTCCAAGAGTTCTATAATTAAGCTTATATACACACTTGGGTTTTAGCATTTTGATTACATGTTGCTTATCAAATAGGTTCCATCTCCTAATCTGTTAATATTTTATTTAAATGTCATAGCTAAGAAGAGCTCTATTAATGGATGTACTTGCTTCAAGAAATTATGAGTGAAAAAAAATCTTGCATTAAAAAAAAAATGGAAGTATCACAATGTTTGTTAAGCACCACAAAGATATGGTGCATCTTTTCTCCCCACTCCCAACTTAAACCCCAAATAGAGATAATCAAGGGATGTTGAGAGAGGGGTATTAGTTCTTTCTGAAACACCACTGTTTTGAAGTGATTTAAAGGCACTGCCATCACTACCAACATATCACTGTCCTTTCATCATGGTAGTCTTTAAAACAGGACTCTTGCATGACTTGCAAAGTGAAGAGCATCCCAACACTGTTCTCAAGGTAACCCAAAAGTAAAAACAGCACCTCCACTGAACTGCACAGCATGGAAAGACAATCTTCAGGCAGCCTAAGATGAACATGACAGCTCTGTAGTCTGGGGCAGGTCAGTGGAAAGAGTTCCTCAGAATTTCAAGACTTCTTTCTTACAAAAGAAGTGCATATTTTTCCACAGAAAGTTACAGTGGATTTGTACCTGTACACTAAATGGTCTCTACAGTGGGAGTTTTTTACTTTACAGTTGGTGCCATTTGGTTTTCAGATTCTTATATTATTATTTGCAAGTACATTAATAGAAACTTTAAGTACATTTGTGGTTTCTTCTTTTAAAACCATCTCTGGTATTTAACGCTACTGTTAGTAACAAACAATATACTTACTCTCCTCCATATGCATGAAAAACAACAGATTCTTTTCCTGTGCTGATGCAGCCTGTGATGGTCTCCAGCATTCCAGAATTGATCATCTTGTACATAAGTAAACGTGTTTTAGGATCCACTGCTTTCTCCTGCAGACAAGAAATGAATATTCATTAACATAATTCTTTGCTTTACAGTGGGTTTATTTATATACTGCAAGTGTTCAACTAGGTGGAAAGAATAATGTATTAAGAGCATTCTTTCAATTGATAGAGAGGGGAAAAAACCCTAACAAACAAACCAACCACAGCAACAAAACCAAACCAGGCAGATGAAACAAAGCCAAACTGCTCCAGCACTGTCATCTTAAGATTTAATACTCTCAGGTATCTTATCAGTTGTGTTCCATATACAGTATTTTAGCAATTCGACATAAAGTACAGACTGTAGCTCAAGAGCACTTCCTACAGTGTTTTCAATAAGTCTTTAGAAATCGTAAATCAAAATATCCCAAATATTATATTCTTCATATATCAAAAGCTATAAAGCAAAACACCCAGATTTAAAGTCCACAGCAGGCATTACCAGAGGCCCTGCTCTAAACTCACTCATAAAACATATCAACTGACTTCCTAATTTATTAAGTGAGAGTTTATTTGAACATTTTATCTTCCTGAAATTTGCTATGAAGTCATATTTGGATCCACATGGTTCAGCTGCAGAGGATTAACCCTCTGGATGGTTTCTGTAAGTAATTTCTAGGCAGTTTATTCATTGTAGCTATTAAGAGACAAGTTTAGTAAAACAAAGATTAAAAAAATGGAAGCTGCTTGATCTTACTTTGAGCTGGCTCTCACAGTAATGCAGCTTAAATAAAGACAGCCTTTTACTAGGAGGAGCTGGCTAATACAATTCCTCCAGTAATGTTTAACTGTTTTACTAAAAATGGAATGTTTCAAGAAATTACTCAAAACTGTGTGCAGCTATTGCACCAGATAAAAAGTATAGAGAAAGACTTGATTAAAAACATACAGCAGTGGAATGCTCCTTCTTTTCATGGAGTCTTGCACTTCGACGCTCCTCAGAGTACGCATGTTGCTTTAAGGCATTGAAGACTTGATTCGACAGCTTTAAGTCCATCCCAATTCCATCCCCAACTTGGAATTCAGGTGCAAACTAGAAGTAGAAATAACAGAAATTTAAGCACTGTTACTAGCAGACACCAAAAGTTGCCACAAGGAGAAATTTCTCATTCTAATCTGGAAAAAAACCTATCATAGATTAGGACCCTATGAAACCCATTTTATGTAATGCTGTCACTCCATTAAAAACTGTACTGCTCTGAACTCAGAACTTGAAGTTCTGCCTAAATTGATACGAGGTTACCTAACATCCTGTAAAAATAGCACTTGCAGTATTTCCTTATTTGCAGAAGTTGCACCAGTTACATTAAAGAAAACAAAATGTTTACACTATGAAATGCTGCAAGTTGAACAACTGACTGAAAATTAGTTCCTTGGCTCACCAGGTAAAATGAATTTTAAAAAGCATAAAGCTTAGGTTACACAACAGTTACACTTTTCAAAAATAGCCTTGGTGTTTTATTTGCCAGTACTAAATTGGCTGATAGTTGTTTTGTCAAAATAGTTCTGTGCAAATTCTTGAATCATGGTCATTTACAAACTATTATTAAACAAATCTCCTGCACAACTCAAACTGCATATTTGAATAACTAATCCAAGCATTAGTTCTTTGGTTGAATTACAGCATTCCAGTTTCACACACAAAGTAAGTTTCCCCAAGTTTTTGCTTACATTTTCCATGCGAGCAGTGTTCTTTCTTCCACATACCACTTCATCGTGTTTAGTAGTAATGTCTTTTCCTTTTCCTATGAAGCCCCTTCTAGGTGTAGTAGTAGGTTTATCTGGCAGCAGGAAGAAAAATGTATCAAACTTTACATATAAAAAACCATTAATCAGTGCTCATAAAGGTTCCACAATGCCCACAAAAGTAACAGTTTTATTTACTAAATGGAATAAAAGACTTCAATTGTATGATCTTAATGCAGTCTTCTCTTATCCTAAAGATAACAGCCACTTTTGCTATGTAATGACTTACTTCTGTCTTCTCTGGGGTGTCAGACACTTCTGGTATGTTAAAGACAGCAATATTCAATATGTGCAGATACCCCAGCCAAACATACATGACAGATATGCATATCACAGCAATATTTGCCATGTGCAACAGCTGTTTTGCCAGATTCAGCCACCGAAGCCAGTGTACTGGCAGACAGAAACCTGAAGTTACCCGCCTAACTTCCTGCATAATACCTCCCAATTAGGTGACCTGATTTTACATGAAACTGGAATGTCTCCTTACATTCAAAAAAAAAAGAATTTAATTATGTCATATTCTTAGGTCTACTAGTTGAAGAAAGCGTGGTCTTAAAAACCACCACATACCTGCTCTATAAGGATCATGACGGGTATCCTGCCAATCGACCTCGTCTTCTGAGCTGTCACTGTCGTAGGGATGCACCTTCCGATAGTTTTCAAAGGATATGGAGACTTGAGAAACAAAAGAAATAAGCATGTCCATGATTATCAGGGGTTTCCTACTTCCTCACAGCTCTGTCAACTTAAGCAGAATGCCAAGAATATCTCCAAAGCAAAAATATTTCTTCTAACCTTTGCTATCTCCATTGATCTTCTTCTCTTCACGCCGAAGCTGTGCATCATATTCCCTGTCAAATTCCATCTGCAGCATCTGAGCTAGCATTAGGTCACTCGAAGTGTCAGTATTTTCTCCTGTAATAAACGGTCCTTCAGCAACACTATGTGAAATTAAGCAGAAATTTTAAGAGTTAGACACAGTAACCTAAACAGACACACTGCTTTATACCCTTTCATCGAAGACCATTTGTACCATTTTCATACCAAAGACTTCATGCAGAGCTGCACAGAAATTAGTAGATCTCAACTGTCTGCTCCCCCTCCAAGCCAACACTAAATAGTAATATAGCATGACTTAATTTCACTTTGCTACTCCCTTACAATACAAATACAGTTTAAACTTCTAGTTGTTTGCCATTCTATATGAAGCATTAGGCTCTATTTTTAACATGCCCTTCATGAAATTGAAAGAAGGCATACAGGTATATACATGTGTGTGTGCATATTTCATAAACAAACATATAAAAACAAATTTAAAAATAAACAACAAACTGTTGCTTTGCTTTGTTTCACAGGAAAGACCATAAAACATCTTTGAATTTAAACTAAGATCTTGGCCTGTATTTTTAGAACATCCAAGTATTATGGGGATACAGGTGATGCACCTGACAGTTCTGGAAGTAGTTTTGTACACTGTTCACAAGCCTCTGAAATGGAAGAAAAAAAACTTCAAGCAACAACATTCCTGACAACATTTCTCAAAATGAGCTTATAGAGACTAGCGTGAAGCACCCAAAACAATACAAAGAAAATATCAGGACAGAAGGAAGTGTGACAGAGAAGAGAATCTAAGGAAGAGTTTTAACTGGGAAAGCCAACTTCACTACATACGACCTGAAGAAACAGAGTTAATAGGCAAAGAATTTACTATATCACAACACATTAAACACATGGTAGGAGAAAGCACAAGAGATAGAAGATGGCTTCCTAACTACACAAATACTAATCCAGGACTTAAAACTTACGAAACCACTTCAGGAAAAGCAGCATTTTCTTCTTCCAGCTGCAGCTCTTTTGCCAGCTGTTCACTCATTACATCAGCAAAGGAACATGATATTGATGTTGTGTTAGGGGCTCCCCACGGACACTGTGAATGAACAAACATTTTCTTCAAGTAAGCAAGAAATGCAGTGGCAACACAGTAATCAGGATAACTAGGATAATTAGCTGTCACTGGCTCTAAAATAAGCTCATGTAACTTTATAAGAGCCTGCCTGCTACAGGTACTTAGGAAAGTATGATGAACTAAACTACATAAAATATCTGAAAGAGTAGTTTCACAAACTCAAGAGGGAGAACTGTGATTGAAAGCATGTTCATGGCCACTTACTAGTGGAGGGTGGGGGAGGAAGTCGGTATGTCAGTACCCTTTGTAGACAGTGGCCATTCCATAAACTTTTCTTATAGAGTCTATATAGAACCTGTCTTGGAATACCACAACAGTAATGGCCATGCACAGCTTCCTCCTCCATTTCTGGAGCCGTGAAAGGGCAGCCATCACTAACATCCCCTCAAAATCCCAGGAACATGCACACAACTTTGCTTGGAGAGGTTGGGGTTGAGGAATGAGGACTCCAAGTTGTGACTAGGCCTACCGCCTTGATAACCAAATTCACTGGGATCCAATTCCTTGCTTTACCGTCAGAGTTTGGCAAGAAGCACATTTATCGGGTTTTAACAGCAGCTCTCTCCACCAAGGAGATAATCGCTAGCTGCAGCGAACCACGCCATATCTTGTCCAGCGCGGCTCATTACTCGCTTGGGCAGTGGAGCCAAACCTTCAGTTTCCAGATAACTGAAGCCCTGGCTTTACTGACACCGCTGCGCGTCCGCTCCGCGGCCTCAGCCGCTCCAATGGAGGTGGACAGGAGAGGTGCGGCCGCGACCCGGAGGAACCTGGGTGCCGTCTCCCTGTGCGGGCCAGAGACGGCGTCCGGTGCCCCAACTTGCCTTTGTTCTCCCGGTCCGCCTCCCAGGAATCGGGCCAACAGCGGCTGCACGCCTCTACGGCCCCGGAGAGTCGAGGTGCCGCGGGGCGGACGTGAGGTGAAGGAGGCGAGGTACCGGACCCCAGCCCCGCGGGCAGCCGCCGCCGCCACCATTAAGGCCCTGTCGGGCCTGCGCCCTCTTCTCCCCTCCCTATAGCCCGGCCCTCACCTTGCTCCGCCAAGCAGAGCCCGGCCCGGCGTCGGCGGCAACTCCGACCGAGTCCATCTGCACACACAAAAGTGAGCGGAGGGGGAACAGCAAAGAGCCCTCCGTACACAACACCACTCCGAACACGAAACCTTCCGGGTTCACCCCAGCTGCCTCTCCCGTCACCGGCCGTCAGGCTGCCCATTGGCCGTCTGCTCGACACCTCACCCGCCTTTCCGGTGATGTCAGTGGGGCGGCCCCGGGGATTACCGGTGGGTGCTGCAGCGCCCCTCTTTGCCGGCGGCGGGAGGAAAGGCGGGGAGAGCTGGCACCTTGGAGTGGGGACATGGCGCGGACTGCTAGGGCAACGGCTCCTGCCCGCGGGGCGGTGCTGACGGCAGGGTACACAGCGCCAAGTTAGAGCGTGACGTTCGCGTTTAGAATCATGGAACAGTGAGGGTTGGAAAGGACCGTAAGATCATCGAGTTCCAACCCCCCTGCCATGAGCAGGGACACCTCACACTAAACCATGACACCCAAGGCTTCGTCCAACCTGACCTTGAACACTGCCAGGGGTGGAACACACCCATTCCAGTGCCTCACCACCCTCACAGGAAAGAATTTCTTCCTTAGATCCAATCTAAACCTCTCCTGTTTAAGTTTTAACCCATTACCCCTTGTCCTGTCACTACAGTCCCTAATGAACAATCCCTCCCCAGCATCCCTATAGTCCCCCTTCAGATACTATGAGGTCTCCACACAGCCTTCTCTTCTCCAGGCTGAACAGCCCCGACTTTCCCAGCCTGTCTTCGCATGGGAGATGCTCCAGACCCCTGATCATCCTCGTGGCCCTCCTCTGGACTTGTTCCAACAGCTCCATGTCCTTTTTATGTTGAGGACACCAGAACTGCACACAATGCTCCAGGTGAGGTCTCAGGAGAGCAGAGTAGAGGCGCAGGATCACCTCCTTCGACCTGCTGGTCACACTCCTTTTGATGCAGCCCAGGATATGGTTGGCTTTCTGGGCTGTAAGCGCACACTGAAGCCGGCTCATGTTCATTTTCTCATTGAACACCACCCCCAAGTCTTTCTCAGCAGGGCTACTCTTAAATCTTTTCTCTGCCCAACCTGTAGCTTCAATTCGTATTACTCAGTTCCAAAGCTGTATAGCAATTACTTGATATGTAATTCAAATTAGTCTTGATAAACAATACTGGCAGAAATTTATATCATCATTCATAATCTCTTACTGTAATTGGCTTACAAGAATGCAAACCTGACTCTGCAGTTTGCTGTAGAAACATCCATCATCTTTGCCCAAGTCTCACAATTTTAACAAGAAATGCTGGAAGAAGCACAAAGAGAGAAATCACTGTAATATTTTCAATTAAAATAACATGTCACTAAAATAAAAAGTCTAAAGTATTCTTATTACATGCTTACTTTGTAGATATTCTGTAGATACCTGTAAAGTTTTCTTATTCTTTTTTAAAGCTTTACAGGCTGAATGTTTGGCACAATGCAAAGTATTCCCTTGTTTGCAAAAAACACTCTTGACAGGCTTACATAAATACATGCTCTGCAAAGTGGAAATGCTGTATCACCCACCACACCATCTTTGTTGCATCCATTACAGTGGCACATCAGTGCCACTGATCTCTGTAGGCCTCAATGGACCAAACTTCTTAGCACTGGAAATTTGATGTCTGTTTTGGGCCACCTCCTTTCTGTCCATATGGGATTGTGTCTGTGCATGGGGAAATTTAGATTGGATATGAGGAAAAATTTATTCACAGAAAGGGTTGTCAAGCATTGGAACAGTGTGCCTAGGGAAAAGGTGGAGTCACCAGCCCTGGAGGTATTTAGAAGACATGTAAGCGTGGTTCTCGGGGACACGGTTCAGTGGTGGACTTGGCAGTGCTAGGTTAACTGTTGGTTTTGGTAGTGTTAAGGGTTTTTTCCAACCTCAATTATCGTATGATTTTTTCGATTCTGTGATGGACCAAAACACTTGGAATTTGTTTTGGTATAGCGGAGAACACTGAGCTGTCAATGCTATAATGTAGCATGTTAGACAGGCTTACTTTATGGGCTGGATTTGGCCTCTGGTCTACTAGTTAGGGCCCCTCTCACTCCCCAGTTTAGGCATTGTTCAGCTCCTTGCTCATGCTGCTTTGCTCCGTCCTCTAAAAATAGGGTGTACCTGAGAGAGCCCTGTGCTTTTCGTTACCTGAGCAAAGCCAAGTGAGAACAGCAGAGATAGAGCCTGGCTAATACCAGATCTGGGAAGAATGAGGCTTACCTAGGCCATAATAAAAGAACACCCAGTAACCGTGCCTAGGTAGGGCATATCTTTCACTGCTTCTCAACTTCCCTGGGATATTTATTGCTTACTCATCAGTGATGAATCACAAAATGGTTTGAGTTGGAAGGGACCTTAAAACTCATCTAGTTCCAACTCCTGCCACGGGCAGGGACACCTTCCACTAGACCAGGTTGCTCTAAGCCCTGTCCAACCTGGGCTTGAACACTGCCAGGGATGGGGCAGCCACAGCTTCTCTGGGCAACCAGTGCCAGTGCCTCAGCACCCTCATAGTGAAGAATTTCTTCCTTAGATCTACTCTAAATCTACCCCCTTTCAGTTTAAAGTCACTCCTCCTTGTCCTGTCCCTACATGACCTTTTAAGAAGGCCTTCTCCAGATTTCTTGAGGCTCCTCTTTAGATACTGGAAGCTGCTCTGAAGTGTCATCTGGAAGCTGCTCTGAAGTGTCATTTGGAGCCTTCTCTTCTTCAAGCCGAATAAGACAAATTCTCTCAGCCAGTTTTCATAGCAAAGGTGCTCCAGCCCTCTGATCATCTTCTTGGCCCTGCTCTGGGCTGCTCCATATCCATCTTGTATTGGAGATCCCAGAGCTGGAGGCAGTACTTCGGGTGGGGTCTCATGTGAGTGTAGCAGATGGGGAGAATCACCTCCTTCGACCTCCTGGACACACTCCTTTTGATGCAGCCCAGCACACGGTTGGTTTCTGGGCTGCTACCGCACACTGCCGGATCACGTCCAACTTCCCATGCCCAGTATCCCAAGCCCTTCCCCGCGGAGCCGCTGCGAGGCGGCAGCAGCGGCCCTTTAAGGAGGCGGTGCCGGCCGGCAGGGTCCCGATTCCCGTTGGTGCTACGTGTCGCTGCGATGGTTGCCTCCAGCCGGACCTGCGTACCGGGGCGTTCGCGGCGGGGCGGGCGGTGACAGATGTATCTGAAGAGGCCGGCGGGTGGCCTCGCCTTCTGCCTCTTCTACCTGGCCTCCTGCTTTACCAACAAGGTGAGGGAGGGCGGGGAGCTGCCCCCTTCTTCCCCAGCATCGGAGGGACCAGGGCAGGGCGAGCCGGAGGGGATGCGGGGCGCTGGGCAGGGTCTCCGCTGTAGCGGTAGTAGGGGGCTGCGTCTGGGACACGGGAGGAGGAGGAGGAAAAGGAGGAGGGACTGTATCCTCTTCTTGCCCTGCCCTCCTCAGGGAGAGCCGGCGGGGGAGGGCTACCCCCTAGGGAAGCCTTCCCCCTGGCACCTTAAACCAAATGCGCACCCCAGTGTGCGCTCCAAGTTGAGAAGTGGCATGTTTAAGGGAGAAAAGGAGGTAGTATGTTATTCAAACGAATGAAATGTTAGCTATAGAGCCTGAAATTACTCTGCTTGGAAAGCGCTGATGAGGCTGGATAGTTACTGCAGCTACTGAAAGGACAGTCATTCCCCAAGAGATCTATTAACAATAATACCAAGTATACATCATTCCCCAAGAGATCTATTAACAATAATACCAAGTATACAATGGAAAAATGTGAAATACTCAAATTGTTATAGCAGCAGTGAAACAAATGTTAACTTCCACAGACACTTTTGATTAACCTGCAAATTAAGGACAAGAAATCTCATTTTCCACTGTGCAGCTTAATTGCCCACTGGTATTGCTGAAACAGCTAAGTACGAGAAGTAGGCTGAAGATGGCCACATTGTGCATAAAAATTGCATGGTTTAAATATAGCCATAGAGTGAAGCATTTTTTTCACTCTGGAAGGAGGAGATAAAGTAATAACCACTCCTTGCTGTCCTGTTTATCAGAGAGTGTGTCTGTGTTTCTGGTGCAGATTTCTGAAAGAAAAGATGTTTTTGAAGCAATCAGGGTATGGATTTTCTGGGGGAGAGTTAGAAAACAGTAGTGTTTCAGAGGTGAAAATAAAATCTTACATGAACATTGGCCATCGGTTTCTGTACCAAGGTATGCTTGCTATTAATGACACCCAGCGGTAGGCTGAAGGCCAGACATGAAGCGAAGTTTCTAGGGAGAGGTAGCACACTTGATTTGACAGACTGCTAGGAGTAGTGATTAGTTGAACAGAGGAGGCTAGTAGAAAAGCTGCCAGATTGCATTGTACGTTGGAAATGGTTTAAGTTCACTTGAGAGGAAATTGGAAAGACTTTGACATAGGGCCTCCATTTTCAAACCTGAATGGATGTTTTACTGTAATAAAGTTAAAAATAGCCAGAATGTAGACCATTCAGTTGTTGCAGGTGGTTTGTAAACACAAAAATGAGTATGAACATGCACAGATATATTGTCCTGATTTAAAACCCAGGTGGCAGTTCTGCCAAATGTATGTATAATATGATCTGTTGTGAACCAGCAGCTCTTATCTCTGTATATTGATGCCAGCTTTGTAGAGACACTCCCCACACCTAAAAGCTGGATCTTACAAGGTGTTCAGCACAGTTTCTTCTCTGTTGAAAGCTTTCAGCTTCTCCTTTCACTGTTGACAGCTTGTGCTGACTCCTGGAATGGGTGGCAGGTACCTTTCCTTTCCTCTGAATTCTTCTCCTTTGCAGAAATAATATTTATATACTTCATTACGAGAAGTTGTTAGATTCTGATGCACATATTGAAAGGCATATGTATTTCTGCCTCATATTTGCATATATACATATGTAGTGGGAAAATGCGCTGGTATCCATATGCACAGACCCTGACAAAGCATGCTAAAACAATGACAGAGAGGCTTTGCTCCTTTCCTCCCATATCCATCTCCAAAGGGCTTTTTGGGCTGCTTAATATTTTACACAAAATCGTGTGTGAACAGAGGGTCAGGTCTGTAAGATAAATTAATCAGAAGGAGACAAATAGATTGATTCTGCCAAAGGCTGCTGCCTCTGTGATACGATATGATTTTAGTTGAAAACTGCTTGTGTCTTTTTGTTCCTGTTAATCGTTTTCCCATTCAATGTGATGCATGGAGTGTGATCAGAAAGATAATTTCAGAAGTTAGCCTTCTCTCTGTTGCTCTGTGTGTCTACTCTATACCCCATGGCCTTTGGTGTCTGCTGCCTTCCACAGTGACTGGGGCAGCATCCAGCAGTTCTGGCATTGGAAGAGAAATAACTAATTTTTTTGTTTTGTCTTTTTATTTTAGTAAAAATTGTTCATTTTGTTGCTTTTGTGATTGTTGATGTTATAAGCTGGAGGTGTTTGATGTCCATTAATTTCGTATTTGTTTTCCAGTATGTCCTGTCTGTCCTGCAATTTACCTACCCTACCCTTTTTCAAGGGTAAGTATTGTGTTAAGAATACAGTTGTTTGAAAAGCTACTTCAATCAGTAAATATCTTGCTGTTCCATGCTGAAGCTAACTTTATTACCTCTTGTCATTACTGGCTTTTGCTGTCTAGAGAACATACTTCATGAAGCCTTAATAAAGCATTCATTAATGTGTCCTGGTTAGTTTTTAAACGCCACAGTGATGGCGTAATTAAGACAGACTTTCTTATTTCCCATTTTTCTGAAAGTTCTTCAGCGTAGAAAAGTCACAATTAGAGTACTGCCTGTCTTCTTTGGAGATGGCACTCACGGATAATGGGCAGTTTGCTATGTTAGTGAAAATCAGCCTTAACCCCATATTTAGGCATTCATATACCATGTTGCTTATTTTCATGCTGAGCCTTTGTAACTCTGCATTACAAGTTGCTGTCATATCTTAATGTTCATAGTGAGAACTGTAACAGTTTGCTAAGTATCCATCAGTGCTGTTAATAATTTGTGAGACATTTACTGAAAATCTGGCCTCTTAGAGTTAAGACTTCCCCCATTTGTTCTTTTGAGATAATGGTGAAAATCTGCAGACACTGGGTATCTTTAATTCCTTTACTGATGCTTAACATGGCATATATTTTTGTCTGACTTGCAGCATCAGGACTGCAATCAGCTCTAGAAATAATTGCCTGAGGAATCTCTATTTTCTTTGAGTGTGTTCAGCTCTATTAAATATAGAGCTTTGTGTCAATGAATTCTTTGACACACCCACACAGGTACTGTCTCTTGGACAAGGCTTTTATCGTATGGGGAGAGGGTTTCGAGTAATGTGTATAAATTACACATGTTGCAAATCAACAGCAAAAAAGCATACTTCAGTGGCCAGCAACTTCTTTATGGCATCTGTGTTGCCACAGTTACTTCCTTTTTCTGTTATTTGGAAATGCTTCTCAGCATCTTAGTATTCTTCCATGAGTTCTGGCTTTTAAAAGTGATCTTTCCTTAATAATCGTCTCAGCTGCACTTTCATTTAGAGCTATGACAGATGAACAAAGGAGAAAAAGAGTGTTTTTTTCTGTTCATGCAATTACTGTTCATTGCCATTGTTTTTGTTCTCTGTGTGATCTAAGAGTATATTGTATAGAGCTAAGCATCTGGAACTTCAACTTCTGTCCTTAAAACCTGAGACAAGAAGAAATCCTTCACAGTAGAGTTGATGGGAATTCATCACTGGCTTGGTTTAGAGCATAGTCAAGCCTGCAGAAAGCATCAAAGATACCTGGCTTTTAAGCTCTCGTATGCTCCTCATCTGAAAAGGTGAAGTGAGCCGTGATAGTAACATTAAATATTCATCATACCCACGTGGACAATGAGCTTGCTCTTCTCTGACACTGTCCAGCTGTATGTAATACAACATAGAGGGAGTGTTTGTTTATCTGCATATGTGTGAGCTTTTGTATAATTGCTTAAGTACATTGCAATGAATGGGAATAATAAATAAACCCACTTCTATACCTACCACAAATATTGATGTGATTTAATACTGTGATACAGTATCTGTGTCTGAACAATGCCAGATGTCTAAGGTTTTTACCCGAGAAGCATGAAACACCTCTCTGAAAACCACTGGCTTAAGGAAGAAGCAAACTAATAACTTATTTTAAAGATTTAAAAAAAAATAATCAGTATGCATCATCAGTCATTTTAAGTTATCTGCAAGCATATATTTCCATAATAGACTGAGGAACACCTTTATGGTAAGATAAATCATTATATAGATAAGTCAATGCAGAACGTATGTAATGTAATGATAACACCTCAGTATTGTGGTTTACATGCAAGGTTTTCTGGCCTTAAAGTTTTCTCTAGAGGTTCTGAATCAGAGGCTCATGCAGCATAGTGATGTTATTGTTGATGACACTTGACTTTGTACTTGCTACACAAGATGTGTCTGTAGAGGGAAAGCAGGCTGACTTGGAGGGATTTTGTAATCTAAGACCATGTGAAGTCATAGAGGTAATGTTTGAAACTGCTAGGACTATACATGTCATCCTTGAGGCTTATTACTTCAGCTGAAGCGAGTCTGTGAAGCCTGAAATCATGTTTATTTATTCTAACAGAGTTTATGTCTAAAAGATAGTCATCTCTTGTCACACATCTTCAGATCAAGATCATGGCTCTTACATCACTATTACTGTAAACCTTGTGTAGGAAGAGATGATAAATTCAGTAACATGACTAAGGTAATTGTGGTAAATTTACAAAACATTTGAAACAGTAAGTGCAAGCACCTGAGTATTATAAAATTTGGAGGAAATGAAGGCCCACAAAAATGGAAGATTCAAAGGAGAATTTTGTCATCCCTGGCAACCTAGAGAAACAGCAAATAACTGGAGTCATGGTGTGCTGTGGGAAATTCTGTGGCTTCTAAGGTCATGCTTTACGTGGATTAAAAAAAGCAAATAATTCAGAGGTGCAGTTTTGTTTTTATTTCAGGTGGCAGACGTTAGTGGGTGGACTTCTGCTTCATGTCTCCTGGAAGCTGGGCTGGGTGGAGATAAACTTGTGTTCAAGGTACTGTGGGGTTTTCAGTATCCGTGTATAAGAATTTAGTACTTATTTTCTGTAGCTGGGTTATGACATAGTTAAGTTGGTTGTGGAAGTTACTAACTTGCTAAAATATAAGTCAGGAGGTGTGTATGTGTTCTGCTTCACAGGCATAGGAGAGATCTTGTGTTTTAGTCTAACGAATGCTCAGTGACACACAACCTCAACTGATGCTACTGTAAAGTGGATTCAGTTTAGCCTTGGTAAGACAAAGCCTTGGTCAAAAAAATCACAGACATCAGTGAAAGCTATAAAAGTAGCTTATCCAACTGTCTGTCCACATGTCACCCCTGGATTATGTATAGTATTTTAAGAGAAACCTTTGTTGATAGCATACCCTTTCCCAAAACTTAAGTGCAGTGAAGTCCATAAATGGGATCTGCCTTTTTCTATAAGAGTTGTGTCCCATAAATGGGTATCATTCACTCTTGCCTAACTCTAGCATTTATTACCACACAGCAAGAGCAGCTGCTGCAGTAAAGGATTGATATAATAATCAAATTCCAAATTAAAAAGTGCTTTATAGCAAAGATCATCTGCTTGAACTGTGACAACAACTCAGAAGAGTCTTCCAGCATACTGTACTCTGTCTGGGTGGATCTGCTCTGTGGTGTGGAATGTGTTCTATCCTTTTAGTTTTGCAGAAATAGTATAATTTAGAAGATGTATGCCCACAGCAGATTTTGAATCACCATCTCTGGAGATACTAAGAGCTTTACTAGACAATGATTTGAGTAATGTGACTTGATTCTGAAGCTGGGGTGGTGGTTGAACTAGATGGCTTCCAGAGTTGCCTTCCAAGTAACTTTTTTCAGTGATTCTGTGCTAGCAACTGATGGATTTTTTTGTTTGGGATTCAGATGGTTGGCTTGCAAAACTCAATCTCCTGATTTGTGATGAAATCTACATGTTTTTCAGAAGAGCCAGGCTATGTTCTGTTTTCATGTCCATGCAAGTGCCTACATCACCACTGAAACTTAAGTGAAGTTGTAAATAGAAACAGAATTTTGCTTCTTATTTTTTATCTTTAGTGCAGATAAAATGAGGATATTGGTGTAAAAGCTGCCAGTGATATTGGTAGAGTCAGGATTAGGGTCCAACCCTTGCCTTAGTGGCAGTTACTGTGATACATGCATGTAATTTATGCAGATTGTGGCTTCGTCAGAACAGTCTAAAAGAATACAGCCATCAGTAATGTCCTTTTCTTTTGGGTGCTTGGAGACCTCATAGCAGCTTTCCAGGATCTGAAGGGGGCCTGTACAGATGCTGGGGAGGGGCTCTTCATTAGGGACTGTGGTGACAGCACAAGGGTTAATGGGTTAAAACTTAAACAGGGGAGGTTTAGATTGGATATAAGGAGAAAGTTCTTTCCTGTTAGGGTGGTGAGGCACTGGAATGGGTTGGCCAGGGAAGTTGTGAATGCTCCATCCCTGGCAGTGTTCAAGGCCAGGTTGGATGAAGCATTGGGTGACATGGTTTAGTGTGAGGTGTCCCTGCTTGTGGCAGGGGGGTTGGAACTGGATGATCTTAAGGTCCTTTTCAGCCCTAACTATGATTCTAGTTCAACTTTTCATCACTATTTTTGTTTTAAACTATGAAATTAAAAAAATTAGAAGTTAAATCTTTTTTCAGATTCAGAAGATTTTTTTTTTCCCAAAACTTGGAGGACATTGACGAAAACGGATGTACAAGAAAAAATATTTTACTGTTGAGGAGGATGTTTTTATTAAGAAAAGCTTTTGTGAAAAATTAGTCCGTGTTTTGACAATGAAGATTTCAGGCCACTAGATGTCAGCACACTGTAGGAAAAGCGATTTAAATACGTCTTGAGAAACTGCTTTATTAGTTTAGCCAATACAGAATTCCTGTTCTAGAACACAGTGAATGAAATCACCAGAATTAATGAAATCACCAGAATTAATTGACATGTTTTGGCTATAATTCAGCCAAATACTTAAGAGTGAGTTTAAGCCTGTCTTTATTCAGAAGAATTAGGATCATGCATTAATGCTTTGCTGAACTGGACTTGTAGCATGTATCTGCGGTTTAAAAAGAAAAAAACAACCACCAAAACCCAACAGCCAAACCCCCTAAAAATAAACTAAGCAACAAAATTCCCAACAAACAAGCAAACATAATGTCTCAAAGCCTCTGTTTATCACTCCCTCTCAACTCCTTCCCCTTCCAAAGGTTATTTTTCTTAGTACTACCACTGGGATAACAACGCCCCCTTAGTGAATATTGGTCTCTGAATCTATCTGTTCATTTGTGTTTGGGGGGAGGAGGGAGGAGGGGTGTGTGTATGTGCAGGATACTTATAATATCTGGTCCCCAGACTTGTCATGCTTCAAATAAGAAACTGTCGTCCATTTATTTATTTCCTCAAAGTGTCAGCATTTTTGCCATGTGGACTGATCTTGTATGCTTTTTGAGCCACTTCAGGTTATGTCAGTGCCTCAGCAGAATTATTTTATCACCTAGAGATCATCACCCTTTACCTAAAGTCTGGAATACCAGCTTCACAGTAAAAACCAAAACATACTGCTTAGAGTAATTTCTCTTAGGTCTTGTGGATAGCCTGGTTTTCATCTGTTTTCCCCTGGTCCTCCCAGTTGTAAGGGACTGTCACCATCATTGTTGCTTCTAAAGGCTCAATGGTGACCATCTGCAAAACTTTTATCCAAAACAAGGGTTCTGTGGAGCTTAGAGGTGTATGTGTAGCATCTGCATAATGCTTCCAGCACCACAATCTGCCGCACTAATCCTTGTAAGGCACGTTAGTCTTATGTGTTCTGGTTGGCATTTCTTGTAGTGTTTGAATTTTCCCCCTGGCTATGCAGCAGCTCAGAGCCTTGCTTGAACCAAAGCTCTAAAGCGTGGTTTAGGGGAACCTATCTATTGACTTTAGTGGCTTTTGAATCTAACCCTACAACCACAGCTCGTCAGTTCCTTTGTGTCACTGAGCTTTTTTGTTTTGCGTGTACATTGCTATATTGCCAACATAAAAAGCTACTAATTTGTTTACATACAAAGATTGTTGGTGCTGACACATTACATCAAACATCCATGCATTCTTTTTTAGTCCTTAAATTCCCACTTGGCAACATAAAATTCTACCCTTACATCATGGAAAAAACATCTGAAATCTTTTTCCATGACACTTCACAGTATTGCACTGTTTGTTGGGATTCCTAGAATTTAGTGGTTGGGAACATGAAAGAGTGATATTTTTATGTTCTGAATGAAGACTCAGTTTTCAGCTTGTGTTCCTTTCATCTTCCCAGCCCTTCTTTCTTTTCTTCTATCCTCCTTTCTTCCATTTGTGAAAGTTCCAATAAGGTGTGAGTATTCTGTTGGTGTCTTATGTGAACTTGCTGGTAATGGGGCATGACAGTTTTAGATCCTGGTTTTAGTGAAATTCCAGTTGAAGTCAATAACCTTAAAAGGAACCGTGTTTTTATAAAAAATTATGGTGGCTACCCGAAAAAAACCCAGATCAAATATCTATGCCAGTAAAAGTATCTAAAGATTACTCTATGACCCTGGGGCTTTGATCAAGTATCTTAGAAAATTATTTATTAAAAAAAAAAAAAAAGAAATGTGGTATTTAGTTTTTTCCTTGTCTGTGTTTACCTTAATTTTTTGGCATGTTTTATCTTCATCCAGACTGTTCTGATTTCATTCTTTAGTCGTCTGTTTTTCTTGTATTCATGACGTGTGGTAGTATAGCAGTACTGTATTTACATATAAGTCTTACACTAGTTGGAAGTATAATCCAAATAAAGGAATTACAAAGGAGTTTGGTTTCATTCTGAGAACCAGTATTATTCACTAATGTTTTCTTGACTTTAGTTTAAAGCCTGGGAAGACTGAATAGAGGTAGCAGTGTCTTCAGTCCTGAGAATTGTTTGGAACAGGCCTTTAGATGATTGCTACTCCTTTCCTCCCTTGCTCAAAATCTTACATTATTCTGTCTGAAGTTTACCACCTACCTTTTCCCCCTTATGTAACAAGATCAAAAACCAAAAAGTGCAAATTCTGAAGCTCCTTCTCAGAACTGAAAGCTGGCCCTGCTGCAGTAACCATGGATTAAAAAATAACAGTAATAATCAGATCAATCTGATGACTTCATCCCTCCATTAGTTGTCAAACTGCCTCTAGGAGTTTGGCTTAGTTGAAGGAGCATCATTAGGAAATCTCAAGAGATGTGCTTCCACAGAGACAATCTGATCTTAAGGAAGAATCTCTTTTCAAATCTGGCTGAAAAATGAATGTGTGGGTGGGCAAGTGTATTTCTACATAGTGAAAATGCGTGCTGTCTGTGCAAGTGCACCATTTTATGCCTTCATTTGTCAGTTTTTCTTCCTTCTACAGCACATCAAGGAAATTAGTTGAAATTTCTGTCCCTTAAAACCAGCAGGAATAATTGCTATGAAACAGACAGTTTCACAGAGAGGGAAGCCAGGGAAAGAGTAAAAGAAAGAAAATATATCTGTAAATAGCTCTTATCCAGTGTTAGATGAAGTCATTAATTTCTGTCTCAGGATTCTTTAGCAAATGGGAGGAATACTGAACACTCAGATGATGGATTTAATATGCACATCTTTTAAATTCATGTACATATGTATGTATTATATTACTTGCAAGCAACTGTTGCTGGCTGTATGTAAACAGAATGTGGTGAAGTAATGGGATTTTAATTGTTTCCACAGGTCTGAAATCCTGTCGTGGCTTCCTGCTTCAGTACTCTTTGTGGGCATTATTTATGCTGGCTCTAGGGCACTGTCTAGACTGGTAAGAAACACACAAGTAGAAGTCAGTCCTTCATTACTTCTAATTTATGAGCAAAGAACATTCCCTTCAGACAAGGTGTTTAATGCTATTCCTCTGTTGTGGGGGAAAGAAGAAAGGAGGGGTTTAAGTAATACATACACTGTTAATGGTGCTAGAGCAGTGATCCCATCCTGCAAAGTGCAGATGAGTATCAAAAAACACCTCTGTGATGGTCCACAGCAGTCAGCATCTCTCCAGAGTGCTTGGTGTTTTGCAGTCATATGAATTGTGCAAATGGGGAAGAAGCTGAAGTTACTAGCTGTAAGTTTTCAAGAGGGGGACTGGGGCTGTGGGATGTGTAGGAAATCCTTCCAGAAAGATTAAGACTATTTCAGTGATTTGGTGCTTTACAGGATTAGAAAAAATAAATTGAAAGTTCAAAAGGTATTATGGAAAGGGTCAGATTAATCAGGTTTATGATCCATTTGAATCACAGTAACCTACTAATTGTTCAATGGGTATCAAATCTGCTTTCATTGAAGTTGAATGCTTTTTACTTAAATTATGTAGTCTTTTGTGGGGAAAAAAAATGGTGACATGAATTCTTGAAAACGAGCAGTTTTTTACTGCCGTTACGTAATCTGCAAGGCCGTTCCCTTCTGTCAATGCATCTTAATCTAGTTCCAGAGCCAGCTTGCTCTTGCCAGCTCCTAAACCCTAAGGAGGATCAAAAGGGAATTTTGACCAGTATTTTGATTGTAGTGATCCTTGAACTTCCCAGTGGAGAGACAGAGCAGAAAAGGACAGGAGGTCTTTGTCCTTATGAACAAGTCTGGGGGCCTTATCTTGGACCCAAGGGGTCTTCAGAAATCACAGACATATGTTCAGTAGCCCCATGCCTCCAGATTAGCTTTGCTTCAGGGTGATTGCATTTACTTCCTCTTGGTTCCTTGTCAAAGCAAGTTCCATTGGGTTTCTCTGGTGTAAACTGAGCAAAGATCCCTAACAGGAGCCCTGCCTGTAAACGGCAGTAAAGCCTTGGCAGCAGTTCTTTTCTGCCTGCTCACCTGGTAGGTGGAGGAGGGATGAATCACATATTCTCTGCTATTTCTTCTTATTTCCTAGTCATCCCTTAAGTTATCTGTCTCCCTCCTGTCCCTGCTCAGGTCGTTCAAGAGGGAGATCTACTGGAGTGGCAGAGGGGCTGTGAATGGTTTTGACTTATATTACAAACCTTTCTTAAGGAGTTTATGTCCCAAACCTTTTTTAAGGAGTATCTCCCATTTCTGAATGGCTTTTTGTTGTACATGAATAGGGATTTAGAGGCCTAATTCTGTGGCCATTTTAGAAGGAAAGACAAAAGCACAAGTTGTCTTAGGCCGTAGTTAAGTAATTCCTTGTACTGGGGCTAAATTCAATCCTGCAGATAAGCTTTAATTACAGTAACTTTGTGTACAACAATTTTGTGACACAGTGAGAAGGAAAATGGACTCTCCCAATTTTGCGCCTGAATAGGTTCACCTCAGCAGTGTATTTTTGAATTAAGTGGATTTATTACTAAAGCAGAAATTATGTGTACTTTTTGGATCAAACTGAGGGAGGCCCACCTTCAGACATTCCTGTACACTGGCAGGGCTACAATCTTAACATCCATTTGTGCCCCTCCCTAGAGGTGCTGGCAGTCTCCCCTGCCCGGGAGTTCAGGGCTGGAACTGGAGGATGAGTGCTTAACTCCGGACTGTGATGCACTAACAAAAGTATGCAGAGCTGTGATGGGAGGTTTGTACAGAGTCTATTCTGCCTACCTGCCCAACCAGTAAACCTTTCTTTTTGTAAGCATTAAGCCTACTCACAAATTGAAGAAATACTCTCATCAAAGGCATATGGAGAAAGTTAACTGGGCTGCACAAACTGGAGCCATTGTTGGCTCCAAAATACAGTTGGATGAGCCAAAAGCAAGGGGGAGGAAAATAAAACCCAACAAATTGGCTTCACAAAAGGAAGAATGTAAATTGTGCTGTCAACTTTCCATGGGTATGGTTATTTCTTGTATTTCCTATTACTGTATCAGGCTCAAGATGCTTATGTTAGATACTTCTGGGTTTATGTTCTTAGTCATCCAGCAACCGGGTTGGGAATTGGTTTTCAGAACCAGTGAAGCTGGGGCTGACAACTTCATGCCAGCTGTGTTTGTGTGATTTCTTTGCTAATTTATAGGTGTTAAAAGTGATCTTGGTGCAACTGTTGTGTTTATGGATCCACCCCAGTTGTCATTAAACTTAAAATGTTTAATTAGCAATGCTTATCTGGCTGTATGGGAAAGAAAGGAAAAATCCAGAAAATACAGATTTCAGAATGCATAGCCAAATTTAAGAGGTACTTGCTGTTTGTTCCACCTGCAAAGGCATGACATCACTGAGAAATTAGCTCATTCTCTACTCACATAATTTAAATCCTGTACACAAGCGGGGAAATAGTGCTTCCTAAAACTGCCATAGTCTTTAGATTATCTTAATTGGCGCAGAGAATTGCTTGTTTCAGCTGTTTGAGAGACCATGGATCTGATTTGGAGGAAGTAGTATGAACCAGTAATTCTGGTTGGGTTTGCCTAGGGCAATGGGGTGGTTGATTCATTATTGTTATCACTGAGGTTTGTTTCTTAATGATTTCATGTTGGGATGGTGTCCAGATACCTCAGTGGGTAGAATTTTGCCATCACTTGTGTATGAACTATCATATTTCTACTGTAATTTTGGGCAGTTCTTCCTAGCAGTAACTGAAAGCAATCACCTAAAATCATCTTGCCCATAATTCTGTTGCTAGGAGTCAGACTGTGTTCTTAGGAGCAGTAGACAGAGACAGGAAAACTAATGAGAATCGTTTACTGTGGAGGCTGCAGATATTTGAACAGAAAGGCAAAACTAGAGGCAGAAACCTGGAGCAAATCTCACTGTGAAGTAGTTGCATACAAGCAAACTGACTGAGCACTCAGAAATGGGAGAAGCATCAAGCAGGGTCTGTGTTTAAAGATGCGTGTGCCATGTAATAGTGATCGGAATGGGTCTAAGTCCCGTTTAGGAGATGTGGTGTGGGTTTACAGCTCAAAAAACTGAAGCAAACCCCAAAACTACAAGCACATGGGACAGCTGTCCCTTAGAGGAGTGCCTCTTCCTCTGTGTGTGACTGTTGTGGTTTGATTTGGGCATTTTTCTTCTCTCCCAATGGCAGCCAATCCCAGTGTTCCTCACCGTGCACAACGCGTCAGAAGTTATAACCTATGGGTTCCAGAAGTTTGTGCAGAAAGAGGTAACTGATCTATTAATTGAAATATTCAATGTATCCCCTGTGATATAACTGCGGTATAACAAAACACCTAATTTCTTTTAATATGGGCATTAGTGCTGTGTGCTTTTCTGATCTTGCAGTGATAGCTAGTCATTAATGAGACCCAGAGAGACCTTTGCTCTTGACAAGTATTTCTGTTGGTGTTTTGTTTTCCTCTTCTGTTGATGAAACTTTTCAAATGTGTATCACCAGTTTGATCTGCATTTTTAAGACTGGCTTGGTTCTGCTTGTTTTTCCCTTTTGAAAATTAATATCCACCCTCTCTCATGCCCCATGTAAGATTATGATTGAGCTGAGGGCGAGGAGGCCTGGGTCTCTAGATCTAACCAGCATATCTAGTGTATTGTATGATTATAGATAGATCGCATCTCTACATGAAATGCAGGAATAACACTGCATTTCTGGATTTGTTTTGAATGCTTCAGGATCTGTCCCAAGTCTTAAATCTGTCTCAAAGTTAGGAGAATAATTCCTGCACCATGTAGTAAGAGATGGGTTTCTTTCTCACAGACTCACTGGGAATCTTTTTTTTTAGGCTATGAAATGCTTTTCTAATTGACCAGAGAGCTACTGTGTAAGGTAGCTCTGACAAATCATTAATCATGGAGTCACTTCTACAGTGGCCTCTGACTTGCTGTGGAAGGGATTTTCCAGTCCTTACGTCTGTTGTGTATGTCAAGACAAATAAATGGCCCATGTTTGCTATTCCTAACAAACTGAAGAAGTCCCTAAGGTTATGCCTAAGGGACATAGCAGTGTGTACCATGGCATGTCCCTATGTCATTGTCCTCTGATTGTTATCCCCAACAAAGTGTTTCATATTTTCCTGGTTATGACTCCTCTTTTTAAAAACAAAAGCACTATGGACAAAGATAATGTAAACACAGATCTTGCTATGAAGCTTCTGGGGAATAATTTTGGACTAAAGGATTGGGAAACTCTTAGGAGTTTAGACCTCTGGTTGTATCTAATAAATTAAAAATAGTCAATATTTGAGTACATAAAATACACAGTTTTGGTATAGTTCAAGTTAAGTTTAAGGATCAAGTGTAAAGTCACATTTGGTTTTAAGTTTACCTGCTGGTAAGTAATCCGAAAATATAAATCAAGTTGAAGCAGGCTAATCTGTAATCCTGGTTCTTCTTTTCAAATTAAGTTTGCCAAGCAGTGCTCAAACATAATGAACTGTTGAGTGTTGCTCACAGGACTTTTAATGTGTTTAGTACAGTAAGATCAGCTGTCATCATTTTCCTGGTTTTGGAAGGAGAAAGCACTATTTCACCCTTTTTAAATTTTAATTTTTTGTTCATACTTTCATTTTTACAGCAGACCTCTCATCTGAAAGTCTGTAGGTAAGCTCTTAAAAGTGCTCACATTCAGATTCAGACTTGTTTTGGCTCCAACTTCTGTATTTGCTTCAGATAATGGCACACCAAAACAATGAAGAATGAAAGGCACATTCCCGTGGGCGGTGAGCCTAAATTGCAACATTGGAATAATGAAATAGTTTTAAAATGTATTTTCTTTTTTTTTTTTTTTTTTTTTTTTTTTTAAACTTTTTTTATTTTTTTTTTTTTTTTTTTTTTTTTTAAAAATAAACACTATGTTT
>NDXB01021010.1:29391-71568 GCA_002631895.1 Agapornis roseicollis
CTGTATATTACATTCTAGCAAGTTTGCTCTGAAAGCGTTTTTTTTTTTTTTTTTTTTTTTTTTTTTTCAAACCACTGCTTAAATAGGTACTTTTTTTTCTCCTTATGAAAATAAAAAAGGCCGGTCTTCCTGAATAACAAAGCAGTGCTTGTAGGAATGTTTTCGGAAACGAGATGGAAGCCAGGTTTTATGTTCCATTAATCTTAAATGTAATCTTAAACAGTAAGAGAAAGATAATTAATGTGATAGAAAATAGCTAAAAGTGCCTTTCCTGAAAAAGAAAGGAAGAGTAAGTGCTACCCTGTTCTGCTAGAATCACCGATATTAAGCTACACAACCTACCAGCCCTGGTTGGCCCTAGTTATTTTGGCTCCAAAAAGGAGATAGAAGGGGAAAAGAGAAGTCAGCCAGTCATGTATTAAAAGTTTTATTCTACCCTCTTCCCATCCCCTTGTAGAATGCATATTCACTGTCCTGCACATTCTGTAATCTTTTAGTGGTACTTAGAGTAGATAGTTGGGTGTGCTTAGAGGCACCATCTTCCTAATTTCTTCCTGTTGTTTCCATTATCTGACTTACTGTGGCCTTGTTTTAGCCACTGGATTATTGTCAAGGATGCCTCTTTTTTTATCATCTTTATTCTATATTTTCCTGCTTTCCCGGAGAGCAGGAAAATAAGCTGCAAAAGCAAATATTTGTTATTATTAGAAGTAGCAGTCCACAGAAGTTCCATATCAGAGTATTCAGTGTAGCTTGTAGAAATACTTACTCAGCCACAGGTTAAGAATTTATTTAGTCCAGGTCAGAGGACTAGAGGAGGACTGGTGCTGTCCTTAATCCATTTCTAGTATAATACCACTCACTCCAACTTTGCTCTGTGTTCTGGGGTTGAATCATAACTTTTAATGGAGTCACCTTTGCTGGAATTGTTGTAATAGGCAATTCACCTTAATGAAAGAACTTTGGTAGCCATTCACAGCCAGAAATTTGTTGATTTTGGCTTTCTGAAGCCACCTAGGGAAGCCAGATGGCAAGTGAAGAATAATATTCCTTACCAAAAAGCTTGTTTTCATCACTGCTGTGGTGGTTTGTGCTGCTTTTTATATAAATTTGCTGTGTATGAGTTAGAAGAGTACATGATATAAAAGCTTTGGTGGCAGAAATTACTTCTTAAATATGGAATAAAATTAAACAAATTAAATGTCAGTGTAAAATTGAGTGAATTGCCTATACTTTGCTGAGAATACAAATCCAGGTTACAAGGGTTTAGTCCTGGTTTTTTTTTTCTCTTCTCCACAGTGTGCTGTGCCTCCTGGTAGCAGCAGTGTGCCTTCCTTTATGTGACACACAGGTGAGCTCTGCTTTGTAAACCAGCTCAAATTAGATCTTGATGTTTGACATCTTGTTATTGTACGAGGGATGTAGCTTCTACTTGTAAGCTAGGATGGGATTTTTTGTCAAGGAGCTGAAAATGTTGTCTATTGCTGTGTTGTAGTCTTGCTGGTGTTAATGTGTTTGCATCATGATAAGACCTCTGAGCAGACATACAGCTCATCAGTGAAGATGATCACTGGGGAAACCGTGGTTTAACTTCTTACACGGCTTAGAGCTAATGACTTAGGTTTGGATTAATTGCACATACTTTCAGGAGGTACCTGATTTAGCTTTATAATAACTCTAGCTACTGGAGAAGGAAAGGAAGTACCTTCAGAGGGCACTTAGTCCAGCAAAGACTTAGAGGTGCTTTTCTCTTCTGGAGTCTTAGGAAGGCTGCTTCCTTGTTTTAGATACTTTAGTTAATAGGTGAAGCCAGGTAGGATGAATCTGGGAACTTGTCTGGATGCATCTGATCAAATGTAGTTGTTGGAATTGTTGCACCTCCACTAGCTCCCCTTGTAGTCTGTGGTGCAGAGCAGGAATTTCTGGTGTATCATTCATTTCCTCAGAAAGCAGACATCTAAAATTTGTCAGGTGAAACCTTTTCAAAAATGTTTATTTTTCCCCATTGATGAAGGGAGCCTACCTTGCTCGGAGACATATATCTGTGTAAAGCACTCTTTTGGATACTCTGTGAATAGTTGGAGCCTTGGGGAGATATCCTGTTAAGCTGCTGCAGGGTCTGAGAGGGAAAAGGAGACAAGTGAAGAAAAACCTTAGTGATGTTCCTCTGATCTTCTTGCCCCTCCCTGACTGCCAGACAAGACTAAACAGACTGGGGTCTATATGCTCAGATTGCTTAAGATGGTATACATATCTGAAAGAAATAGAGCTGTTCTTGCCAAGGCTAGCTGAGAGCCTGAGTAATGGGTGTATGCCAAGTCTCTAGGTGGGACAGGAAAAACTTTAGTCTTCCTCATCTTCTTTCATCATCTTCTCTTTCTTTGTAGCATAGCTGCTACTCACTGTACTTGCTTTTTGAAGCTAGAGGCAGGGAAATAGCAAGAAGCTTGTTTACATGAATGTGCTTTTATTTATGTAGATGTTCTTTATTGCAGTTTGATCCAAATGGTTATTTATGGGCTCTAATTCACTTGATCTGTGTTGGTAAGTAATTTCTTTCAGAAACAGAATTAGACTGAATGTGTTGAAGAAATCAGCTTTATTATGAAGTTACTGATATTTAAAGTTCTTGATGTAAAAAACACTTGGAAAGAATGAAGTTCAGTAAATGGAAGAAATGCATTCCTTTTATATCTCTTACATTGAAAACAACAACAGAATAAGCTAGATATTGCAGTCAGTTAACAGTGAATGAGAAAATGCACATACAATTTTAATCAGCACTAAGCTTTTCTGGGAGTTTTTGATGGTTGCCTACTAAGAGACACTTCTTTCTGAGGGGAAAAGACACATGGAAAAAAAAACCCCAAACAAGCAAGAACTTGTAGCTGGAGCTTTATTGCACACACTGATTTTATTTAAAAACTGACAGAAATATTCTAAAATACCATGGAATGTGCTCTCAGAGGAAGGATGTTGAAATGCTGGGATTTTTTTATGCAATCATATGCATTTAAAAAAGAATTTTAACAATTAGTTGCATAACCTGTCAGGTTTTCTTTTGTCTGTTTCAGACTAAACTTTGATTTGGATAAATCACAATGCTTCCCTGAAAAGCTAGAAACAGACCCAGAAAATGAGAAGAAAACTAGGAGATTTGTGTCTTTTGGGGCATTAGGCTGGATAATAAGGGACTTCTGTTGGTTTCTTAGGTGTCCTATTGTCTTAGTGAGTGACTCATTTGTATGTTAAGTCTTGTCTACAAATTAGGGAAGATTCCTTCTTTATTCTGTCTATCCATACTGTAAATTTGTCAGGGCAGAGGAAATATGTTTATATGTATTTGTGTCTAGGGAAGTCTAGAGATCTCATTCTAAAATGTTAACATACAAATAAGAAATAGTTTGGTTTCTTTTTCCTTTAGAAAATGTTCTATAGTAAACAGTTGCTCTTAGAGAAAACAAAACACTAAGGATTTTTTACTTTACATACTTGTTTGCTGTAACGAGTGATGTTACTGCTTTCTTAAAGCCAAGAGGTCTCATTTGTAAAACAGTGCTAGGCCATGGAGGTGGAAAACTGCTTAGTCTTCAGGAGGTCCCTTCTGTGTGTTTGAAACATGTAGGAAGTGCCAACATAATGTTTATGCTCAAAATATAACTTATTTCCATTTCTCTTGTTTTGGAGAGAAAGTTGTTGATACACCCATTGGGGGGGTTGTGTAATTAGATTTCCTATCCACTGACACAGAATAAAGATGCTACAAGGAAGAGCAAGCAGATGAATAAACTTGTTGCACAGTTAATCAAGACAGAGCATTAGAGAAAATATGTGTTCCACCCTTTGGCTTGTCTAATGGAGACAGAATTGTGGACATCTATTACATAGTGTTCTACTGAATTTACTTTTCATTTTCTGTTTCTCTTTGTGAGTAAAAAAAAAAAAAACAAAACAGCCAAAGCCTTGAAGAAGAGATCTAAAAAAACCAGAGCTTGAAGCCATATTGTTCCTTTCTTGAGTGCTTATAGCTTTTCCCAGAATAGAAATGGGAGCCGAGAGGTCGGTAGGTCAAGTATGTAAAGGACCTGGAAACCCTAGAGCTGGGAGAACTCTGAACAGGAAAGATGGCTCAGAGCCAACAGCTGTAGGGGTCTACATAGGTAGACACATCATAGAAGGTACTCAAAATAGGGTGGGCTGAAGAAACCATTCTGTGACACTTTTCTGTATGTATTCACATGCATGCACAGAGCTAAGAGTTCTCTTCAGAACCAGAAGAAGCACATAGCATGACAGTACTGTGAGATTATGCTTTGAAAACCATTAATTTAAAGCATTAGGTTCATTTTACTCACGGTTTAGGTATCCTTTATGCCATGTTGCTAGACTGTAATTCAGAGGGTTTCTATATCTGCCAGTATCACGGCCAAACAAGCATGGTTTGTCAGCGTGATTGCATGTTACAGCAATTACACATGTCACTTCAATTACAGGGGCTTACAAAGTATTTCACAAGTTGTGGAAACCTAACTCTTTAAGGTAATGTGTTTTCATATTCTTTTAAAAAGAGAGAGATTGTTATCAAAGAGGGTTAGAGACACATCTGTGTAGCATTCCAGTAAACTGTAGGTATTTCTGTGTTATCAGTGTGAGCTGAGCCATTTCTGGTTAATCATTAATGACTTCTCTTGCAAGAGGAGCCTTATTTATTGTTGGTAACAATAGCATGTGGTTATTGATAGTCATATGCCTAACTCAAACACTGAATTAGTTTTAAACAGTGTATTATCAAAGGTTGATGACTCAGTTCTGAAAGCAGATCCGCTAGTTACTGGCACAGGCATTAAAAGGAAATGTTAGTTTGTGTTAGCCTTGAAAGCTGCATGGTTTGAATCTGTCAGTATCTCCCTTTGAGACACAGTCTCAAAAGCATTTAGCAGCTGGTGACTTCCCACAGGACTGGGATGGCTGAGTACCTTAAAAACATTAACTAATCCCATGTGCATGTTAGATAAACATGCCAGACAATAGTTGTATTGAAAACAGGTGACGTTACAAGTTTACAGTGTCTATCATCTGCAGTTCTCTGTATCAAAGGATATAGATATGTTACCACTGCATATTATGTATATGTACATAACACACACGTGTATAAAATATGACTAAGCTCATTTATTTCAAAACTATTTTCCAGCTCCTCTTAAAAGGTCTAAATTTTAGTCGGTCTCGCTTTATCTTCACTTTAAATGAGACTCTCACTGACATAGTAACAACAGAAACAATGTACAAATGATGTGTTAATTAATATGTGTAAATTAATATGATTCATATATTGATAATGTAAGTAGTTTATTGTTAGAATGTATCTAATTATAATATAATGTTAGTATTACCTAATTATAATGTGTCATATATTAATATTATGTAATATTATAATACTATTTAATATACTGGTCTCTTACACCAAGTGAACTTTGGTACTAAAAGACCACCTTTTTTCCTTTCCCTCCTCTCCCAGTGATCTGGACCAACAGTACATCAACTATGTATTCAGGTAAAATGAGTAAGTCTTTGGTACATCATAGCTGGCTTTATGTGGTATGTGTTTTTATTTTCAACCGTGGCTTGTTTAGGAAACACGTAGCTACTGAAAGAAAGTGCTAAGCTGAACGGTTTAGTAGCTGAATTTTTTTTGGTGCAGGTTATAGGCGTACGTGCCAATATACACCTGGGGAGGTAACAAGGTGTTAATTATGAATTTTTAAATCGCCATGTACACAAATAATCTATCGCTTCCAGTAATAATATTTACACAGCAACTTCCTGGCAATGCCCCGCTTCAAAACATAAAACTTGAACAAAATCGCCAGAAGGAGAGGTAGTGATTACAAAAGTATGACATGCAAAGAACATAAGTGATTGTTCAGAGTGCTGTTAGTGGGATTGAGTAATTCAGACTTTCAGTTGTTTTTCTGATTTGGAGATATAAAAGTGGCTTGTTATTTTGTAGTTAGTGAAAGAGCCTGAATCACTGACCAGACTTCCCTGTGGGGTTTTTATATATAAAAAAGAGTCAGTCTTTCCTCAAAGATCCATATAAGCAAAAACATTTGGTGTGCATTGGCTTCTGCTAGATTTTTGTGAGGCTTTATTAGAGTCTTCTCCATCCATAATCACATCTTGTATATGTTAACTTATTTTCTTGGAATGGTAGCTAAAGTTGTATGGGGGAATGCTGTGGAGTACAGATACTAAGTTTTACAAGAGGGTAGTCAAAAGAATGAAAGTGAGAACAGAGGTTAGGAATAAGCATAGCAAAGGTGAATTTGTGTTTGCCATTTGATTGGATGGATATATGCTTTTGTTTATCATATTAAAGATCCTTGATAGGAACACAGCAGGGATACCAATGTAGGACAGTTACTTCACTTCAATTCCCATTTATCTTGTGAGTGTCAACATAATACTGTGTATCTCCTTTTATCTTGGTTCAGTCGAATCTTGCATTTCCATAAGTAAGTCATGCAGGCCTCTGATTTTGCATTTGTATGTTTCCAGTGTCTATTCAGCAGGATCCCATGCATTGACAATATCTGAATACCAGTTTGCTTGAAGTAGGCTCTTGTTTAAGTCAGTTGTTTTCCATCTACTATGAAGTGGGTGCAAATAAATATTACTCAAAGAAAGTAGTTGTGTTTGTTGAAACTGTTCTGAAGAATTAGTCATGAAACTTGCAAAAATGTTGCTGTGTGCAAAAATAACTCATGAAGTTTTGAATGAGCTGTAGCTATTTGTTTCATGTTGAATCATGAAGCAAGCAGTAAAATCATTTGGCACCTGCCTGCCGATGGCTCTCAGTGGTCATTTTAGTTTAAAAGAGGGCCTGAATCTTTAAATTCAGGTTTTTCACTAAAGGTCTTAATTTTGCACCTTTGGGTTCCTGCTCTGTTAGTTGATAGTAGCCCTTGCCTGTGAAGCTGTGTCCAGCAGAGAGCAGGAGTTCCACATAACATGGCAAGTGTGGTTGTTGATTTAGTGGCTTTTGAAAGAGAGAAATTTCTGGTTAAGGAACTGTGAGGCTCAGGGATATGTATTTTAAAAACAGAAAAACAACAGTAGAATAGTGCAGATTGGAAGATAGCTATTTTTAGCATCTGCTTAAAAGCAAAAATGTGTAATCAAAGCTTGCAGAGATTTTCATCATTAAGGGGCTTGAAGGTCAGTGTAGCTTCTAAGATGATGGTACAAAGCAAAAGCTGGAAAACAGATGGCTTAGAGGAGGTAGAAGGCAGGATATTTATTTGTTTGGCTTGGGTCAGTGTATCTCTGTATGTGTATGTATTTATGCATGTGTTTCTGTGTGTTAGAGATGCTCGTAGTCCATACCATTTGGATCTCATCTTCTCTAGGGAAAACAAACGGTGCCATGGTCAATGGAATAAGTGACATCTGATTTCTTTTAGAGTCTTGTTTGGTTGTAATAGCTGATGATATTTGAGAGGGTGTGAAATTTGGCAGAAGTTGTCTCCTTGTTTGCAGCCTCCATGATGTGCCACTGCTGTGAAGGTCCTCCACTGTCTAACAGGCCTGAAATCTTTCCGCTGCAGAAGGCACTGGCAGGGTTTGTCTCTTTGTGAGACCTCTGGGCATGTGGTTAGCTTGAAAATACTGCCACTTCCCAAGTTTGGATGAAGCTGGTCAGCGTGTTTGAGAGCTATGCAGAGCTATGAATGTATGTGAACACACAGCTTTATTGCACAAGCTTAATTTCTGTGGAAAGAAGTCAGAAGTATTTTTAAATCACACTGAATAGAGAGGGTATTTTACTCTGAACATTCTCTGAATGAGTGCTAACTCCTCGTGGGCAATTCTGGGTCGGAATTATTGTAAACGTGCTTATCCGCCAAAGGGTGCCCAGCACTCAATTTTGTGACTTGGCAGGCAGGTATATATGCTGCTGCCTCGACTCAGGGCTTTTCAAGGGCTGTTTTGGCCATGAGAGTATCCCAGTTCCACCTCCAGAACAGGACAGTCTGATGTGTACTGGTGGTCTTGTCTGTACAAGCATGATTCTATGATTTATGAAGGAACTTGATAATGTGGTATCAGTGCAACTTTCTCCCCTTAATACTGTTACCAGTGGCTTTTATAGCTCCTTATTTCTAACCTAGATCAGACTGCTGAAATGTACAGGGAAAAGAAAGAAGCCAGATAGTGTTTAGAATTGTAGAATTATAGAATCAGTTAGGTTGGAGAAGGCCTTAAGATGAAGTCTAATCATTAACCCAGCACTGCCAAGTCCATCACTAAACCATGTCCCTAAGCGCCACATCTCCAAGTCTTTTAAATACCTCCAGGGGTGGTGACTCAACCACTACTCTGGGCAACCTCTTCCCATGCTTGACAGCCCTTTTGGTGAACAAAATTATTCCTAATAAAGAGAAGAATACAGGAAAATATATAGGGTTTTTATAATAGCATCTGTTCAAAGTGTTTCTGTTTGGTATGAAAGCACAATTGTACTCTGTGTGTAGACTGCCTGGCTAGAGCAGATTAAAAGTTCTGCCCCAAGCTACTGGATGTTAGAATGTACCAATATGTTAGATTAAAAAAATATATATTCAGATTAAAAAGAAACATTAACTGTATTGGCTCTGTTGGAGCCAATGCAGCTGAAATTAGCTAAGTCTCCAAACATGCCATATACTGTTTCTTGTTTTCACATCTGGAACAATGTAGGAGGAAGGTAGAGCCTCATAAGCAAATGTACATGAACAGGAACTTTCCAGAACCAAACGGATCTGAAGAAATATTTGCTTATGTTGAAAGTGTGGCATTCTTCTCACTTCATCACTTATAGTATGATTATTCAATGGCTTTTAAAAAGGAAGCCAGACCAGGAGCAAGTATAGGAGGGAAAGCAGAGCTGTGCTATACAGGGAAGGGAGGGGTGATGATGTTGCTTCTCAGTGCCGAACCCCATGCTGTTCATCTGTTTAAACACATGGGGCAGGGAGGGTGAGGAAGAGGTCAAATGTACTTCAAGAACCTCTTTATAATCTTCTGGTCTTATTCCCACCACCTTTTTTTTTTACTGCAGTATTGCATTTCCCTGTACTCCAACTTCTGCATTAGTATTCTATTTCCTAGTGGGTTTTCTAGTAATCTTGCATTTTCTTTTATTCCTTTCCAGATCCCCAGTTTTATCAAGGAGGAAACCAGATTTCTTCCCCCTAGCTACCTGGCAATCTGCAGCATGAGGGGAAGGAGTAGTAATTTTACCTGGCATGTTGAGGAATACATAATGTGTCTTGGAAGTGGGTGATAGGACAAGGGGTAATGGGTTAAAACTTAAACAGGGGAAGTTTAGATTGGATATAAGGAAGAAGTTCTTTACTGTGAGGGTGGTGAGGCACTGGAATGGGTTGCCCAGGAAGGTTGTGAGTGCTCCATCCCTGGCAGTGTTCAAGGCCAGGTTGGACAAAGCTTTGGGTGACGTGGTTTAGTGTGAGGTGTCCCTGCCCAACGCAGGGAGGCTGGAACTAGATGATCTTAAGGTCCTTTCCAGTCCTAACTATTCTATGATTCTACATCCCCATATCNTTTGGGTGACGTGGTTTAGTGTGAGGTGTCCCTGCCCAACGCAGGGAGGCTGGAACTAGATGATCTTAAGGTCCTTTCCAGTCCTAACTATTCTATGATTCTACATCCCCATATCTGTCACTGTGTGTCACAGTCACATATCTGTCGCATATCTGTCACATCTGTCACAGAAAGGCACTGTGAAGAGAAAACAAAAATGTGTAGCAGGAGAGTTTCAAAGGGTGAATAAATGGCACTGACAAAGGTGTGAGGTGAAGGCTGTGTTCTATGCAGCTAAACTCCATGTGGCTTCTGGAAATGCTTCTAATCTGTGACTTTTGTAAATTAAAAAGCTGCAGTAGATTTCCTGCAATAGGGAAGGACAGCTTTGCAGGCATAAATTGCTGTTCTTGCTGACAAAACCTCTTTTTAGCCAGAAAGAAAACCACAGGTGACCCATCCCTCAGTATTGAGTACAGGGGGAAAAAGAGGAGCAGAGAAATCCAACTGGTTTTGCTGCAGTCTGATGTCCAGGCTGTCCTGCTGGAAACCTCTAAATCCCTAACATGGTTTTACGACATCATTGTGTCTTTTCTACTGATGTTCTGTTTGGAGCAGAGCTGGAGTACAACTTTAATGCCATCTAACCTATTCGCTTTAACCTGCTCTATACTTCACAAAGAAAGTTTTGTTCTCATCCTATGTTATTTTTGTATTGAAGCCTGGGATGTCTGGAAGGGCTATCAGTCCCTCTTGGCTAACAAAGGAAGTTTCTCTCTGAGCAGTTCCCAATCTCACTGTTTGTGGTTTGGTTTTTGGTTGTTTGTTTGTTTTTTTTTTTAATGTTAAAAACTATAATACAAAAAGCAAAAATGGAGAAACACATCTTAGTCATAACTCTCATCACTGTTGATACAGTTCCACTTGCCCTGCCAGTCTCCTTTTTCCTCTCTTCTTTTATTCAGTCAAAAGCAATAGACCTTCACTTCTTTTTCTCTCTTTACAAGGAAACAGAGGAATTGGAACTGTTTGTTGTGAATCCTTGCACAGACAGGATTTTGGGCAGTTCTCTGTAGATTCTGTCTTAGTAGTGTCACTGTCTGGCTAAACAGCAGGTCTGTTGAAAAGACTTTGGGGGTCAATACTGGGGTCTGTATAGGGCATAGGAAGCTGCAGATCCAACCTTGCATGCAGGTGGACCAGGGCATTGGTTGCTTGAGATTGGCCCAGGAGATGACAGTCCTGGTTGGACACTTCCTGATTGCCTAAGCACCCTTTTTTCCAATCACATTTGCCTATCCGACATGCCCTTGGTCATCCTGCTTGTAGTAAGCGTGGGTAAAGCCCTTCCCAAACCTTCGCTTACGAAGCCAAGCCATCATATGCTTGTAGCAAATTAAGATAAGCCATGTATTTAGCTATGTTACAAGGAGCTTGGCCATCAGATTGAGAGAAGTTATTATGAGCACTGCTGGAAGGGTAGCTGGAATACTCTATTCAGTTTTGGGCCTCCCAGTAAGAGAAAGATGCTGAGAAACTGAAAATCTTGCAGAGGGCTAGTAACATTGTTAGGGAGCGAGAGCACATGGTGTGCTCCAAAGAGAGTTTGAAGGAGCTGGTCTTGTTGAGACTGGCAAAGTGGAGGCCAAAGTACAACCTAAGCACTGTCTGCATCTTCTTGCAAGGGAGTTACAATGATGACAGAACCAAACTCTTCTAAGAAGTAGCAGATGGTATGGAACATAAATTGCATGAACTATGAATTGCAGCTTTGGTGGTTTGAAAATGGGACATCAGGAAAACCTTCTCTGCTAGGAGAGTAGAGTGGCCCTGGGACAAGTTACCCAGAGAGGTATGGAACCTCCATGCTAGAAGTTTCTGAGACCTGTATCTTTGAGACAGAGCCACAGAGGATTTGACTAAATATTGGTGGTAGTCCTTCCTCAGGTGAGAGATTGTATGGGTTGACTTCAGATATTCTTTCCCAATCAGTTTTTAATTTTATAACTGATACTTATGCCTCAGTTATTCTACTTACATGGAATAAGTTTCACCATGAACAACAAACACACACAAAACTTCTATTTATAATGTTCAGACCATGTCATAAATTCTGTAGTAGCCAATTAATTTTTATTTTATTTTATTCTATTTTTTTAGTGTGGTGCTGTTGGCCTCTGCATCCCATCCAGCAGGTAAGGTGCATAGAGTTGTTCCTGTTTTAGGTTTCCATATTGCCTTTCCTTTCCCTGCATGTTTTTAGAGGCCAGGCTCTAGAGCCCTCCAATTCAACAGGAATATGACCAATAATATGATATCCTGTAGGAAGAGGAGCAGGAGGGTATATAACACTCTGTAATTTGCATATTTACTAATAACTTAGCTGCCATTTGCAAAGAAGCAGCATGGGGCTGACAACAAAGAATGGGGTTTGAGGTGGTGCATGAGAAAAGGGTCCCTAGGTGAACATGGCCTTTTTAGAGCAGTGTCTCAGCAGCCCATACAGTTTCCTTCTCTGCACTGTCCTCAGTGCTATGCAGAGATCTAACTTTGTTGTTTTCATAAGTTGTAACATCCTGAATGACCAAGCAGCCTTTTTTCCAACTGGATTTGCCTATCCCACATCGTTGTTTTAGTCCTCATCATGCTTGTAGTAAGCATGGGTAAGCCCTTCCCAAACCTTTGCTTGTGAAGCCAAGCCATCAATCCCATCACTTGAGCCCGTGGCAGAATTTGAAATAGCAAAAGATCAAAAGGTTAGCAGTGGAGAAACTGAATATTTGATGGTGGCTAATATTCCCATCATACTGGTGTTTGAAGACTTAGAAGGTTAAAGATGATCATTTGTTGCTTTCACTAGATATTTGCTCAGTCAGAAAAACAAAGGAAGAAGCATTTAAATAAAAGTTCACCCTTTTGCTTGGTGGTGCGTATTGTGCATGTAGGCACTCCTCCACCAGGGTAGACAGACACATTAAGCAGAAAGGTCTTGCATTTCAAAAAAGGAAAGATGGAGCTTCCTCCAAATCTGTAGAGCCTGAAGGCTGGAAAATTCCTGGGAATTGTTGCTACTAAGAGCAACCAGGGCCCAAGTTCCTGGAAATACAAGTACTCAGGAGTTCTACTTGGATCTGGGAGAACTTTTTTAAACCTCCCAGCTAGCTCTGTGTGACAGAGTTCAAATGCCAGAGGGGGAAGCAGCCAGCATATGTCTCTGTTTCCTGACTATCATGAGCGCTGTAATAAAAGAAGTGGTTATGATGCGTGTCTATCAACTGGCAGCTGTAGGTTAAGCAGGATCCTCTCTATATGAGCAAAGAATACTCTAATGTATCCCTTTCCCCTTTTTTAACCACCGGCAGGAACTGGCTAGAATGAAGGTCAGAGAGAAATCGTTAAACACACCAGAAATGTGGAAAGTATCCTAAATGAAAAGCCAGCCAGCTGTAAAGGCTTAAAGGAATGTTAAACTAGTAATGCTCATGTAATTGCTGTTCCCCTGCTTGTAACAGTGAGTAATTTTTTCCCCCTGTGTTCCACTGAATATATCGCTTTTTCCCTCAGGTGATCTCTTCAGTGCCTTGGACTTCCCATTCCTGTACTTCTACAGGTTTCATAGCAGCTGCTGTGCCAGGTAAAGTCTCTATAACAGGACATGTGAATGTTTTCAAAATAAGAGATCCTATTGACTTCCAGCCTTGCCTCTCAGTTAAAAATTTCAGAGCATGCAAAACCTTAGTTATACTAGCTTCTGCTGGCATAAGCTAGTAAAACTGCAGAGAACATGTATCTGTACATATCTGTGCATATGCGTTTGAAGGCCTGAGAGCCAAATGTGCTGGAAGTATATGTGTTTATTCGAGTGAGTACATTCTGATTAAGGAAATTTCCAGTCATCAATGAAATAATTTTTACCTAATGTAGCAAAGCTTTGATACATAGCATCTCTTAAATGCTTCTCAAGTCGGATTAGCCCTTGTAAAACTTGCTGTTTGCAGAGATTACAAAGTATTAGTCTTTAGCAGTATATGGGTGTACATGGATTTATTTGCCTGTACATCTTGTTATTTGGCAGAATGCTTTTTTGGGGTAAAAGGGAAAAGCTTTAACAAGTGTTCCTTTATTTTGAGTAGCAAAAGTTCACTGACCAATAGTGTAATTCTCACAGGACAATGTAAATATGATTCCTGTAGGTCTTAATTATGAAAACAAAACAATTATTCCAGTCTTTTGCCAAATGGAAGTATTTTCTTTTTAGAAGGGAAAAGTATTTTCATGCAAACTCATGGCAAAAATACTTCCTGATTGTTAACGATTTTCTTGATTGTCTCTGGATTTTTCATTAGAAGTGGATATTAGAAATGATTGTTAAGTGATTTCCCTATGTACATATTTTTTGTATGAAAGTGGCTTTTTTCAAGGGTGGACTATCCACACTACAAGAAACTTACAGTTAGGTATTAATGAATAAATAGTTCCATGGTAGGTAGGTCTAACTGTGGGCACTAATGGGCATCTGTCTAGGCCAGATGTTTTTCTTTCTCAGTTCGTTAGAATTTTACCACTGTTGTAGCCTCCCACTTATGTTTCCATTGCCCTGTCTTCAGTGCATGTATGGTAGATAGCACTGTACACTACAGCAAGTGGAAAGGAATAGTTAGATGGAGGAACAAACATCTGGGTTACTCTCCTACATCTTGTAACAGTGTCTTCGTAGGCATAAAGGATTTGGAGGAAAACTTACACAACGTAAAATAAGTGTAACTGATGTAGCTAAATCTGCTACCTGTGCAGGATGTCTGAAGCAGTAGTAAGGTGCAAAGTGCTCCATTTACTTAATGAAATGAACTGGTGTTGTGACATCACTATCTGAGGTATTAGAATTAGCTGTTTCACTTTTTATTTTTCAATTACATGAAACAGCTTCACATCACTCTTGATTAAAAGCCCTTCTCAGCAGGGCAGAAGATGTGGAACAAACTTAAGCCAGCTACTGGGTTTTCAAAAGTTTGGGCAATGCTGCTTCATTAAATGCACAGATTTCTGAGTAGAATGCTCTATGGCTTAGTACTTCATCCTCTGCAACAAGGAGGGTTTGAGTTTGAGACTATCTTTTATCATCAAAGCAGCATTTGCTTTCTGGGCTTCAGGCATAGTGGGTAGCCCTTTGGGGTTTCACATTATGGCTTGGTGTAAGAAACCCTAGTACCTCCTACTCCAGGGCAGTTACCTTACCCTACTGTACTGATGTGGTTGAGACACAACTCTGCCACAAGTACTGAGCAGGGAACAGCATCTTCCACCCTTCCATTCTTCCTGCTCTTGCAGAGAGGGGACCAACTGTATTGAGTAACTCTCCAGAACAGCATAGCCTCTTTGAATACCAAGGCACTTTTTACCCTACCACCTGTATGCTGGGTTGATCCTATCTCCTTCCTCATGCAGCTTCCCACAGTACTTTGTAATCCCATTCCTCTCAACCAGCCACACAGTATTTTGTGCCTTACATATTTGAAGACCTTTTTTGTTCCCTGCTTGCTGGTTTACCCTTTTTCACTTGTTCACAACCAGTGAGTTGTATATCACAAGGGAAACAAAATCCAGAGCCAAATCTTGTAATCTATATGAGGTCCAGTGAGATGTGGAACATTTTCCTTGAGAGTGGTCTTTGCTTCAGGAGCACTGGGGACTACTGTCCTGTATGTCTTGAGAATCAAAATTCCCTCAATCGTTAGCAGAGAGCTTTGGGGTATTCTTTTCCCAGCGCTACTGAGTCATCTGTCTATTTGTTATACAGTAGAGATGTATTTGACTTCCTAATTGGAGTTAGGCTTCATGAAGTTTAAACAGCTTGAAAGCTTCAGGCAGAAACTTTCCAGTGGTTATGTTTTTTTTCAGTTCAAGGCTCTGCAGAGATTGAAGTGAGTTAGTTGCCAAACATGTGTGGCTCCTGTTGAAATTAGCGTTGCCTTTATTCAGAGCCATTTCAATGCCTGAAGTTAATATTTCACCTCATGTTTCCAATAATCTCTACTTTTCTGATTATGCAAGTGCCTTAGAGAGCAGCCGTAAGAGCATCAGACTTACTTTACTCAGACTCTAGTCATTGACTGAACAAAACCTGGCGTGTACTGGACATCATGTAAGCATTTTGTCCACCAGCTTGCTTTCTCCAAATGGATTTAACACTGCAGTTCTGCATTAGGAAAACCAAGATGCCTGTAAAAGGTTGATTAGTTGAAATTAAGAGACATTATTAACAAGCTTTCCCCATCCTTTGCAGTGGTCTGTTGGGATTCTTTCTGATGTTGCACACAGTGAAGCTAAAAAGCAGCACAACCTCAGGGCAATATGCAGCGTGGAGTTTCCTTGCAAAGGTAAGAGAAAGACCATCACAGGAACACAGTAGATCTGTGCTTCTCCCAGGAGAGCTGAGGAATTTCTGCATCTCTGCTGCTATTCCTGTTTAGCGCTCCTAGTGCCTGTCTGTGCAACCTACAAGTAGATTTGAGGTAACAAACATAATAAGCCAGAATTGTTAGCTGAAATGAACTACTGTACATAGACTGAGCTTTAATGGAACTGGGCTAAGGTTCTGGCCTAGTGAATTGCAATAATACAAATCTATACTTTCCAAAGGTGTTCTGGAGAATATTCATTCTGAGAGTGTGTGCACCAGCCATTGCTTCCAGTGTGTCTTCCTAGAGCCAAGAATTAAAACTAGTTCCCAGAAGTTCAGTGCCAGAACTCTCACTGCTACCATTGCAGAGGAGAGTGATGGGTGTCATTTGCCCTGACATTAACAAGGCTTTTGACAGCATCTCTCACAATGATCTTATATCCCAATTAGACTGTTACAAACAATCAGATGGGTAGAAAATGTGGTTGGATGATCAGGCTCAGAAGGTGGAGTTTAATGATTCCTACTCTAATTGGAGGCTTGTGACAATTAGAGTAGCATAGGGATCTATCCTGCAACCTGTCTTGTTTGGCATCTTCATTGAAGAATCAGAGGTGATAGAGTGTACTCATGTTCAGGAGGGACACCAAACTGGGAGGACCAGTTAATAGTGCTGCCTCTCAGAGGGACCTGAACAGGCTGGAGGAATGGACCAACAGAAACCTTACCAAAATCAAAATGGACATATGTGAAGCCCTGTACATGGGAAGGAAGAGCAATAATACAGGCTAGGAAGAGCACCTCTCAATAATACAGGCTGAGGATTAGATGGCTGAGAAACAGTTCTGCAGAAAAGATTGGGGATTTTGGTAGACAGCAAGCCAAACATGAGCCAGCAGTGTGCCCTGGCAGCCAAGAAGGCCAAAAGGATCCTGGGTTGTATTAAGTTTGCTTAGTTGTACTGCATAGGCAGTACATAGGCAGTAAATTCATGGAAGTAATCATGCCCCTCTACTCAGCACTTGTTAGACCACATCTGGAGTAGGGAGCCTTGTTTTAGGCACTTTGATACAGGGAAGAGATGGATAAACTGAAGCAAATTCAGCAGAGGGCTGCCAAGAAAGCCAGGGGGCTGAAGCATTTGCCATATGAGGAGTGGCTGCCAGACCAGGCTTGTTTGGTCTGGAAGAGAGACAGTTTTGGGAGCACCTAACAAACAACAGCCACCCAGTAGCTCCGAAGAAATTACCAAGCAGACAGATCCAGGCTATTCACAGTGCTGTGTGGGAGGGGGTGTGTAACATAAAAAGCATAAGTTGTAACAAGAGAGGTTCAAACTGGGCATAAGGAAAAGCTTCTTCAACCTGACAACAGGTCCGGGAGGGAAGAGGTTGCCCAGGGAGGCTTCTGGCTTCAAAGGTTTTCAAGGACCAACTGGACAAAGCCCTGAGCCAACCAGGAATTATCCTGTGATCCGTGGATTTGGGGTCTGGTTGCACTTAGGTTTTAGTTATTAATAGCTGATGTGTTGAATTACCAGTGGTAAAGGCATTTAGACGAGCTTGTCAAAATCCTTTTGCCTGGCTAGATTTACTCCTTTCTCTGGTTAAATTTTACCTAGTTTCACCACTCTCAGATAGGTCATCTGAAAGCCACAACCTTCCTATGTAGTTCGTGATCAAAGGTTTTTTACTGCAGTGAAGCTCTTAACTTACCAGGAAAGAAAAAAAAAAGAAAGTAGGATTGCATAATAATATACTTGTTTTGAAACTGGAATCAAATGAATGCTTGGTTTTCCTGGGGATAACAAGAGAATGATGGGGCTTGTTTTGTACTTTGCAAGCTGTTCCACACTATGCAAGTCCCATAGATTTTCTCACCAGTTTTAATTTCTTCCAAGCTTTCTGACTGTGCAGATTTTAGTTCCATAGCTTTCTTCTTGCTCCTTGGTAGCAAGTCAACTGATCTAGAACTTGCTTTTGCATTTATTTTGTTTTTTCTTTTTAGCATTCTGGGTTGGAGATGGGAATAGCTGGCTCTGCTGGTAGGTGTTGTGCATGAGGAGAAATGGTTCTGCATGTGGTATTCATGACCTGTCTGAAAAAAATGCCGGCAAAGGTGTGTTGTGAAATATATTTTAAGCAGATTTGGTCCTTCCCAGGTGAAGTGGATCAGAGTCACAAAGTCTGGACTGGATCAAAGCTTTCCCAAAGTTTCTAGATTTGTATGGTTTTGGCCAACTCTAGACATAAGTTGGACAAAGTTTGTTCTAGCCACTCTGTCAATGAAATTACGTGCCTTTATAGCAACTAAAAATTTGTCCCTATGCCACTGTGATAATTTAATCTGTTCTTCAGCCTTGAAAGTCTGTGTTTGTTAATGTGTGTGGTTTAATTATCTTGCTTGGGAAGGGTTTTTTTAACAGGACAAATTAGGCCTTTTCCTGTTGTTGCTTCTAACCCAGTGCTCAAATTGTATGTCTTGTCTTGAGTTCAAAGAGGGGAATAAGTAATAAGGACATGGGATCTGTCTGTAGCACTTGTAATTTTAGCAGAACTAGCAGTTTCCCTGATGTCTTTCACCAGTGTTTTAAAGCTTGCTGTAAGAATGATTTTAGGTCTCAATCACACCCATCTGAGACAGCATGAGGAACACAGAGGAGCTGCTGCTCCAAGCGCTGAAATGCAGCTGATTTGGGGTTAGAAGTCAGCAAATTCTTGAAAAATTCTGAAACACTGTAGATCAGTTTAAGAAGAGGAATCTAAAGAGACTGCAGAGACAGACATGGATAGGCAAAGAGCAGGAGCTGAACTGGAGCTTGCCTGCAAGGGTGTGGGGCTGATCTACCAGCTCCTGCAAAATTGTCACAAGCTATCTTGTAACTGTAGGGAGCTATAAATCTTCGTATGGAGTAGTTAAGAAGAGCTCTATCTATCTGATCAGTAATGCTGCTTCCTGCAGGTGTTCGTAAGTGTTAAAACTACGTACTAATCCAGCTCAACATTGCCAGAGTATGAGGGCTGTCTCAGTCACATCTTAAATCAACATACGTGCAGAAAAGCAGTATTTAACTAGCACTTTAACAGTCTGTTTGAATCCAAGTCTGTGACTCCCTTTAAAAAAAATGAAGGAAGCTAATGTGGATAAAGAATAAAGATAGAAAGTATTTGAATCTGGACTTGCAGAATGAGATCCAGTGGAAAAAAAAACCTCCGGTCACAACAATGGCTTTGCGTTCCCACATGAGCATTTTTCTTGGATTGAGTAGTGCCCTAGATCATTCTCTTAATATCTCAGACTGACTGGAGTTTTCACCAGCAGTTGGAAAGGAGCGGCATTTGAGGCCAGAATATGTTTATCTTGCAAATGAGCCAAGGAAGGAGAATGCTGTAGTCCTCAGACAGCAGTGCAGGCCTCTGGAGAGGTACAGAGAATTAGAAAATCTGTTTTCCATTTGGATGCTTTGTACCTATGTGACTGATGAGCTGGGGTTGAGATTGTTGCCACCACTTCATTCTTGTTAAGTGCCAATAGACCTATAAACTAAGCATGAGATCTGATCAGGCCTGCTTTGCAGATTCAAGAAGACATTCTTTCTGAAGCCCACGTATTTGGCCTTCCTGCCCTCTAATTTTTCATTCACTTAAAAACTGGAGCTGGGTTGTAACTTGTTTTTATGATACTTTGGCTGTGGCATCTGAATCAATGTATGAGGTTTTTAATTCTTCTCTGTAATGATTTCTGACAGTTTTCATGTCAAAGCTTTGCTTTGTGCAGACAGACAAAACACAGGTTTCATCTGTGTATATAGTCCTGTGTGGTATTTATAGTGACAAATGCTCTCTGCACTTTTGCTGTGAAAGCAAATATTGTGTGTGGTAGTCATAACTCTATAGATTCATGAGAATTGCCAAAAAATCACTAAAGTGATCTTTAAAACAACAACAAAAATGCTTTTAAGAAGCCCAAGAAATATGGAATACTTTGTCATAGCACATATTTAATCCCCAGAAGAACAAGGATTTGAAGCTGTGCTGAGATTTCTTGGTTTAATTTGAAAGCTATGCTAGTATCATGGGTCATGTACTGGAAAGAAAAACTGAAGATGCTCACATATACAGTTAGAAGCATCTGGTGAGAATGCTAATGAGTTCTAACAGTGCTGTCAGGGAATTTGTTTAGATTAAGGCTGCCAATCTGTATCTGGTGATGAAACTTGTTAGGGTCTCTAGAAGTTAAGCAGCAGAAATAATTTAAATCGTGAATAGAAGGGAAAAATGGTATTTCATAACTTTTCTTCAGCAACATACTAGTTACTTATGGATTAATATTCCTGTATCATGTTTAGTGTTATCCCAATAAAATTTGTAGTAGGGAATTCAGCTTGTTTTCAATACAAACCTATTGAGATAGCTTGTTGTGAAAAGAAAGAATAAATAAGAAGGTCAGTGGATATTGTATTCTCTCTTTCTTCCTCTCTTATCTGAAGAAATGAAGTTGGATAACTGAAACCAAGTTTCATTGAGTTTTACGCTGCTTTTCTTATGGCTTCAAGAAAATTCAGCTTAACGTAATCAGGAACATGCAACTCTTATATATGGCCATCCCGTGCACTTATGTAACCTGTGTATCTGAACATTGTTGAAGGCTCCGTGATACGTAAAAGCATCTCCTAACAGCTGCTTTGTTCCTTTGTTTGTTAACTCTAGAAGAGTTTGCCCCAGGTCATCCTATATTTACTGATGGCTGCCAGATACTGTGAAAGTAATTTTGCACAAGCATGTGAAAGAATATCTTATCCATAGGTCCCATGTACCTAACTGTAGCCCACTGCACTTACACCCCAGTGGTTTTAGTCTTCTCCCAAAAGTATATAATGGCTATTCAGAATGCCTCCAGTAATCTTTGATTTTGTATTTTGTGTCTGTGTATCTGCTTCTTTAGCCCCCATGGTGTCTTGAAGAGTATGGATAGACTAGATCCATCTTCATGTCAGCACAAAAAATGGATGATACCCCTCTTAAAGACTGGAAAAGTACTGATGGTTTTTATTAAAGTGGAAATTATCTTTTTCCTGCTTCTCATAAAATGAAGAGGCCACAACTACAAGTCTTCTGGGCTCCTAGCCTGGTTATAGTCACTGCATCTCTCTTCACAGATAGCAGTTCACATGCGAATTTTATCTGCTTTAATTCCAGGGGCAAACCAAGCAAGAGAAATGTATGCTTTTACACATTTTTGCAGTCTTAAAGCTTCTGCTAAAGCATGTGCTCCCATTTGTATACCTCTTAATTCCTCTGTCACTGCTGCTTAGCATGTAAGTACTATAAAATGTTTTAGTCCAAAATGTCAGCTCATTAGTTCTGTCGAGGGTTACTTACTTACAGAAATAAGTGCTACTCTGAAAAGTGTCCTGCCATTTGTATCTTCTGAAGCAAATGGCTCTCCTTGTTCACCTCTGCCCTGATGGGAAAGGCTTCTGGGTTTTAAAAGCTCTGTTAAAAATTTGTATATGATAACCAGAAATAGAATGTGTTTGGTTATCTGGCATTTGCTCACTCAGTTATATTGTAGACTGAAGCAGCAGCACTTTTGCATGCTGCTGTGCTGTGCTCAGGCAAAAGTGACAGTGAGATTCTTGGCTGAAAATCACATTGCTTTCTTGGCTTGAACCTCATAAAGCTTTATGCAGAAATGTCATAAACTCCCACTGGAGTTCCATAAACACAGTGTGTTTTTGTTCAGCAAAGATCCTGCACTGTGTGCAAGGCTGTCTCAAGACTGCTCACCCGACCTGGAAAAACCGCAGCTGCAAGCTCAAACCCTGGGGGAGAGGAAAAACTCTGTGCTAGACCTGGGTGGACTCTGCTGGTAGGTGCTGTCTGTGGCACTACTGTGGTTTGAAGTGCATCTGAGAGAGGGAGTTTCCTTGACCCTAAAGCTTCCAATTATGCCAAGAAGGGGGAGTTCATAAGAGTAGGTGTGAACTTCTTCCATCTACACACCTTGTGTACTCTTATGCATGTGAATGTGCACACACATATGCATAAAGATAATTAAAAATGGTAAAAAGTCCCTATGAGTTTGTGGTTGGTCCTCACTGTATGAAATATGTACGTTTAGTCTTGATTCCTGTGAGTGACCATGGGGACCATATATTGATAACTTGGAAAAGAAAATGTGTTTCTTAGCTCAGTTTGACAAGCAATCAGGGTGCTCTTAACTGCATCTTAAGGGTCTAGAAAAAAGACCAGTTGCTGAAACCTTAAAAGTATAGGTATTTGGGTAGTTTCCATGGAGACAGCTTGATATAGTTACTTTGTAGCATGCAACACTAATTATACCATATAATTGTTGGGAAGACATCAGTCTCCGTAACAACTCCATTATGACCACTGAGCTTAAAGTGGCACAGGCTCCCTGAGCCCCTAACACAATTTAAGGAAGCTGTCTTATAATAGCTGAGACTTGTTGGAGATTTTGAATCTCCAGGTAATAGAAAATATTAATACATGCATTAAGAGGCATTGTATAGAGTTGCAGTTGTGTATCCATTGAAAATGGCAGCTACACAGCTTTTGAGCAAGATATGGTCACAAAAGTAAGTACATAAAGTTATGTATTGTGACGTGGGGGTAGTGTCACAGCACAGTTTTCATCTGTACTTGATACAGTAAATCCAGTCTCAGTAATGTCTAACAGATATGGATAGATTGAGCCCTAAGATGCTCTGAATTAGTCCCTAAGATGCTCTGAATTAGTTTGTTTCCTTTTTTCCATCATGATATCCATGTGAAGTATATCCTGTACATTTGATATTGTCATTCTCTTGAACATAAATGTAACTTCACTAACCTGGAGTACTGTCTTTGGAATTTGGAAGGTACTTTTTCACACTTACCCTTGACAAACAGTCTCTATATACTTGACAACAGAAAAATGAGTTTAAAAATCTTACAAGTCTGTCAACTCTAACAGAATTTTGAATTGCAGAGGATGCAGGTTCATTGGTTCCTCTGCAAAATGAATTCCTAGTTTCCCATGTTTTTATTTGGTCTCATGTGGTTGCTTAAATATGGAGGGGCTGGGAGGTGAATCTTAAGTGTGACAAAGAGAAGACAAAAGAACGAGAACTGTTTTAGAAATCATTTGCATCACTAGCATACTGGTGCAAATGCCAGAATTATATGGAAGAACCGTGCACTATATAAACACACCAATGTAGAAGGTTTTAAAGCTAGCTAATGCTAGGCTTCCAGAAATGAGCAAAAGTAGCCACATTCTTCTCCCATACTGGTTCCCTATTCCTCTCAGGATTGGGACTGCTAGCTGCCTTTTGATTCCTAAAAACCTCCATGGGTGAAATTTCTCCAGACTGCCTCACAAATCTTGAGCTTCATCATATACCTCTCTGATAGGCGCTTGGTGTCACACTCCAGGTTGCTTTCTTTCTCATGTTAGTGAACTGCTGATGTCTGAAATGGGTCTCCCTGTCTTTCTTTTCCTTTCTCTCCCCAACTCAGAACCAATCTTTACAAAATCTCAAGAGCTCTCATTTCTTAACCCCACTCTGTACACCAGTTCAAAGATTAGATTTGACTTTCAGCAAAAGGCAGCAAACAGCCATAGTGCTCTCGGGAGGCAGACCAAGTGGCTAATGTCCTGTCCCTGAAATATGTGGTGCTCGGGGAAATCACATAGACTTCCAACAACCTCAGGAGATTACTGTGAGCTGGTTTTGTCCTATCCACGGCTAGCATGGAGAGGAAGAGGGCAGAGTCCAGCTTTTCTCTCCATGCATGTTTCCGTGGGTGGTTGTCCTAAGGGCGCAGAAGGGGATGAGTCTTCTTGCAGAGGCTTCCCCACCCTATCTGAGGGAATGGGATGCCAAAGTCTGTAGTCAACTATAGTCACTCTGTCACTGTCTTCGGATGCAGGGGCCGCTGAGACCCACAGTGTGTAACCTCGTGACATTGCTCATAAAAGCCATCATTCAAAATGGATTAGTTGTGTTAATGCTTTAAAACACATTTTTTCAAGTATCATGTTTTGTAAGATTTCTAATGGAATATTTTGACCTTTTGTAACAGTGAATGGTTAGACAGCCCTGGAACGACTTTTGGTTTTGAATGGAAAAATAAAACCTTAAAGAATATCAATTCTTCCTTGCAGTCCTTAACATAATAATAATAGCATGTCAATTTCTTTCCATTACATCATTGCTAAAACAGCATAAACACACAAGAGAATGGCAATACAAGGACTGTGTCTCTGTTATTATTGTAGGGTTGTATGGAAAGGGGTCAGCAGGGAGATTCAGTTATCTGGGCTGGGAATTGTTTGTTTATGAATTAGGTTTTCCCAAAGGAGTCGTGAGATGGGAAATACAATAGTAAATGGACTTTATACATGCACAGAAATACCCAAACTGTGTCACTGGGGAGAGAGATTGATGGAAACTTGCTATTTTTGTTAACAGACTTTTAAAAAATACTTGATTATGCATCCTGAAGTTTCTTATGCTGTTTTGATACGAGTGATATCCTCCACAGAGTTCTGAGTTAGTCATGACAGAAAAATGTTTTAATCTGATAATGCTGACAGGGAACATAAGCATTTCAGGTATTTCTATAGATTTTAACAATGGGAAAATGCATTTTACTGCTTTTCACTAAAATATTCCCCTTAACCTAAGCATACTCATTGGTTCTCACAATGTCTTGAACCCTTTCAGCAACATTTGTGCTTTTTATGTATAAGTAAAGCAGCATGTATGTGTAGGATTTGTTCTCTTATAGTAGTTATACTGGGTGCAAAAAGAGGTTTGAAGACACACTCAAAAAACCACGCAGTTCTTGGCTGACAATGGCATCAATCTGCAATGTTCAACCTGAGACCTTTGGGTAATCTTGCATGAGAAGAACAGTCACTGAGAATGTCCTACTCAGCACCACACCTCTACAGTGAGGTACTCCAGATACAATCAGTCTTGGCACAATGGGCCAGTCCCAATCTGGGTCATTTGTGCCACTGTAGAGATGGCCTCAGAGTACACGGGTATCTGGGTGTTCACCTACCTGATGTCTATGTGGAAAAGAAAAGTTCACTGTTGGCTTCTCAGGTTGCTGAGGGGATATAGAATCACAGAATGGTTTGAGTTGAAAAGGGTCTTAAGCTTATCCAGTTCCAGCTCCCCTGTCATAGACAGGGACACCTTGCACTAGACCATGTTGCTCAAGGCCCCATCCAACCTGGCCTTGAACACTGCCAGGGATGGGTCAGCCACAGCTTCCTTGAGCAGCCTCTTCCAGTGCTTAACTACTCTCACAGTAAGGAACTTCTTCCTTATATCCAACCTAAATGTCCTCTGTTTAAGTTTAAACCTTTCATCCCTTGTCCTATCACTACAGTCCCTATTTCTGCTGTCAATCTTCTGGTCTGCTTTGGGCAGGTATTACAGGGCAGCAACTAAGCACCTAAGCACCTGACTTTGGGCTGAGTGTCCAACTGACTTTCAAAAAGACATTCAGTTCTTGTGACAAATGGAAACACATTGATGTAGCCTGTAACATATCTGCCTTTGGTTCCATGTTTTGCCTTAGTTGCCTCACTATTGATGTTCTCTTTCTGAAGTCATGTTTCCATGTTCTTTTGCCCTTTGAGAGAGAACAAACTGACAGGGGTTGGAAGTACCAGTGTGGTTAATTTGGACTTTGGTAATAATTATGAAATGGTGCACATAAAGTAGCTAGCTGCTGAAGAAAATTATCAGAGCCACTAAGTGTTCTGTTCTTAAAAACACTGTCTTCCACTGCAGTGCCAATGTATTCTGCATCTAGGAAACTCAAGTCCATTTTCCTTGTGTTCATGGGCCCCAGCTACCAGGAATTTTACACTTTGCCTGCAGGAAACAACATGTTTATTCTTGTGGATGCCAGTAGAGCCATCACTGAGCCACTGCTGTGGGAGGTCATGGTCCACCTGTGAAGAGTTTGGAATTGCGTCCTCTTCTGCCCTTAGTCAGAGGTCCTGATACTGCAAGGCAGTTATAGTAACAGTTCCTGCCTGATCTGGCTACTGGCCCGCCCAATGGCATCTAGCACTTGGGAGGAAGATAGACATAGGCAGATGGCTGAGCTTGGTCCTTCCCAATGAGCCAGCTACTTTTGTGCCAGATCCATGTAGCAAACTGCCAGTTTGCCCGTTAAATTCACCACTGAAGTGTGACAATAACAAGCAGGGTCATCTTATCAGAATCATCTGTTTTCTCTGTCTCTTTACAGTAACCTCTATTTCATGATCCCATAAGGGTTGGATGAGCTGAAGAATAACTTGGAATGCCAGAAGGCTACCTCTTGCTGAGCTTAACATAAGATGAAGTGTATTTTAATGTGGTATTTTACAGCGGCAGAGTGTTAGAACAGCTGGCTGCTCTCCAGAATTGAAAAACAATATTTCTCAGATCAGGTAGAAAAAATAACTCCTTAACACTGTATGCCATATTACTGACCAGTAAAATGCAGGGTATCAAACAGAAGGTAATACTGAGACAATTGTCCGAGTGAAAGTAAAGAGAAGTGTGTATTTTTTACAGGGCCAGATCTGCTCAAAAGATTTTAGTCTGGGTCACTAGTAATTTCAGCAAAAGCAGATATTAGCCTTCTAGGACAGATGTTCAAAGGTAATAAACTGCATGCCATGGGATGTAAGTTTTATATCAACTAAGGTCAAGATGCAAATCCCTCTTTTTCTCTCATGTGTATATCAACTCCAGACATGCTGCATTAGAAGAGGATCATATATTCTTCTGAATTCTCTGCCGCCAACCAATACTTGATTAAACAAACCCTCAGTCCACTCCAGTTGGTGTCTGTGATCCTAATCGGTAGAAAGAACACTGTTATTGTTGCTGTTGCAATACTTATTCCATTATACAAATACTTAATAATTCATGAAAGAAGAACAAGATGATGAATCATGTTGCCCTCTCAGCTTCTGAGATCAGGGGTTTCAGGGGAGAGACTAAATGGCAGGAGCAGTTTAAGGTCTTTGCAGTTATAGGGAAGTATATAAGGAAAGGAGGTTCCTTGACTGTCTGCAACAACAGAGGAAAAGTACAGTCAAACATTGTAATGCACGAAGCATTTACAGGAAGCAGGAGGCGCTGCGTTTTAAGTTTGGTATAACTTGGAATTACAAATTACAGCTTTTGGTCAAATATACATCATGATATATGCATCAACAGTCGATCTTGTAACAGCGAGAGTGGACAAAGCCCTGCTTGGCAAAGTCAAAAGAAAATCAAGGGTATTTGGCTTAAAGAAGCCCTTGTTAAATGACTTATGTTGTCTGTGCTTGACAAAGCTTCAGCTGCATGGATGGTGCCTCTCATTTGCAGAACTGACTTGAACAGATGCTATTAATCTGCTGTATGTATGTACACACACCTGTTTGAATCATGATTGATAGTATTTCCATATCAGCAAAGCCTGCCTCAGGGAACATGTACATGAACTGTAGAAGGTTTTCACTTTGTCTCCTTAATACAGAACCGGAACACTGAGAATAATAACAGTATCTGGATTACATTTTCAGTGGTCACATTTAAGAGAAATATTTGAATATGAACAGAGGTACTGTTAAAATTGAGCTCTGTACTATAAGCACTCTACAGTTTATAGGCTGAAGACTGGTGGCACCTCACCAGTTATCTCATTAGTCATAGGAAGGGGAAATGTATGTTTTGGCCATTATCTCCAGTAGCAGAGGGCAAATGCTTCTTGTTTTGGCTTTCTCTTTGTTATGACAGAAAGTCTGATGTTTGTGTTCTAGTGAAGGCAGGGTGGAATGGCTACTTGATGTTCGAAAAAGTAATACCTACCATAATTTTCAACCCAGTCTAGTATTTTACAAGAGGCAAAGAGTTTTTGTTTTCTTGAAAAGTCTCAGGATATCTTTTATTTTTTGTAGGAAAGCAAATAAATTATAATGTGCTCATAATAGCTCACTCCTATCTCATCAGTGATGTATGTTTATATATTTCTACGCTATATATAGTATGTGTTTATGTATGAATGCATATATAGATATATGTTTATACATTGATAGATGTAGGCATTTTTGAAAAGAGTCTTGTCTTGTTCATGTTTGATAATTTTAAATATAACCAGAATACTCTTTCTCATAAGAGCATCTTCATACACTAATTCTATTAATTGCACTCACTAACCCACATATTCTTCTTTAGTTTCTGTACTTAGCTATTATAAGGCGTCCCTGCAACGTAAAATAATTACTGTATCTTCCTCAATAGTGGCTCTTGTAAGGTTTAAATGAAGAAAGAGACAGTGCAGAACCAAGGAAATTAAAGTACTGCCAAGAATCAGGAAGTCTATTCATTAGCTATACATGACACCTTTGTATGTCTGAGAGCTGTAAGACAGGTGCCACGTACCTTAAAAAGGTGTAGGCAGAGGATTCTGTAGAAGTAATTTAGAGACAAGAAAGAGATGGGCTTTTCTGAGCCCTTTCTGCATAGTAGTATGGGGCTGGGCACACAGCTGGCTTTCAGAATGACCTAGTAACCACAGTTTATTCTCCCACAGCCAAACTGCTAACAAGATGCATAAAGTACAAGAACAACAGCTTTGGCCACCTTTGTCTTATAAGGAATAAAAGAATTCAAAAATTCAAAAGTTGGACAACAATTCAGCAGATCTTTTGGCATTCACATGATGTTCAGAGTTAAAAAATAGTTACTGTAGCATATTAATCTGAAAGGATTATATGTTACTCCTTGACATTATATTAATCTGATAAGACAAGATGCTCAGTGACTGATACAACAACATTCTGCTTCAGCCTTGCACTTGCAGTATCAGTGTCTTAGTTGTATCAGTCTTCAGATCCTGAAAACAAGAAGAACATAAGAAAAACAGCCCTGAGGAAAGTCTTCATAAATGCAATAGAAAGTAGAGGATGGATATCTAATTCTGTAAATACTGGAACTGCATACAAGTATCTCGCCATAGAAATGCAGAGGATTATCTGCCCTCTAAATGCATACTTGGGATAACTAAGAAATCTATTTTCTTACAGCAGTTGAAACGATGAATATTGAAACACTCCTCTGTGATACAGAAATTATTGGTTTGGGTATTGATAACATAAAAAACCAAAACAAAACACCACATTAAAATACCTGATGATTTTGCTAGAGATAAGCATTCATACCGCTTCTGTCCTGAAAACATTTTAGAGGGTAAGTTGCTGATTGTGTTTGTCATTTGATCTGCCCCCTCCCTTTTTGTTTAGCATGTTTTAGATGCAACATGTAGATGATTTTAAGGTGGGTCAGAAGTTAATTATTATGAAAAACAAGTAGATTAATTTACACTATTTTTTATCATTATCATTAGGCATTTGACTGCTCAGGCATGTTTAAACACTGGCTGCTTTTGAGTCAATACAGGGAGCTAATTGTGTTCTTAAAGAACCCCTAGAATTTAGCATTATTGTTTGAATAATGCTCAGAAAAATAAAGAGGAATGAAATATAAGGAAAGGACAGAAGAGAGTGACCAAAACTTCATCTGAGAAAAATGTGCCTTAAGGAAGCTGGAGATCTGTGCAGACATTTAGGCAAATATGAAATAAAGGATCGCACAGAAATTTACAGCAGCTGGTAAAACTCCTGTGTGGCTGGATCTGAGCTGTGTGGATCATGAAGTTGCTGACTCTGGCACTGTTGCCATGGTGCCACTGTTGCCATGGTGTCAGCATCGCTAGGCTGTCCTTTAGGTAACAACGTGTGTATCTCTCAGAGGGTTAAAGGACTTTCTTCCTTTAGGAGACCTGAGCAGAGTCCACCTATGAGCAATGTGCATGTAAGTATGCTCACATGAACAAACTCATTGCACTATTTACTGATTTTGTAGACTGACAGTCTCCAGTAAGTCTGTCAGGGAGTGAAAACCCTTAGGGCATGCCTGCACTTTGGTTAGGCTGTTAGTGCAATGCAGTAGACGTACTCAAGTTAGCTTTAAACTAATGAGCAGAATTGAGAGCAAAACCTGTTTTGCTTTCCCCTTCCTCCAGTGTGTTTCACTTTGGATTGTTTCTCTTGTTTAGGCTCAGCTTTTCAGGCAGGATCATGGCATTGCTGTTTCCTTTGTGAAAAGCCATTATTTTGGTGGTTCAAGGCTTAAGCTTTACTTTTTCCCTGTAAAAATCTGTGTCTCTGCTTAAAATCCTTCCTTGTCGGTAGATTTTTGAGTAGTGCTCCTACTGCATTATCACCCGAAGGCGTTAGGTTAAACAGCATATTTTGTCTTGCCTTTTGGTTGGTAACAACAGATCCTCAGAACAAAGTTGAAAACTTCCACAAGTCATTTCAATGTGTTGATTGATACAGGTGAATCAATATCTAGGGGAAGGAGGATTTACAGAAGGGTTGGGTAGATAAATTTTGCCTGCATATCCTGTATTTCTTTTAACCAGAGATTGGCTTTGGCACTTTTAAGCTTCTAGAAATGACCCAGATTACACAGAAAACCTTATCATTGCAATGAACAGTATGTTCTAAAGCTTCCAGGGAAGTTTTTATTTCCATAGTAGATCATTCCCAAAGCTGACTTGAAGTTAAACAGTTAATGCTAGTTTGGTCTGGTTCTTCATGCAAGATTGATTCAGGTACTGTGCAGGATGGAGGAGGTCTCCTGTGCACAGTATCTGCAGCTGTTAATGGTGCTTTATTTTGATTGATGCCCAAGGGAGAAAAATAGTATTTTATTTTTTTTTCCACATTTTCTTTGTATTTCATTTTTTTCCTGCCCTATTTATAAGCAATCTGGTTGTACTTAGTACTTTAGTTCTAGTCCCATCCCATCTTTTCTTGTGAGGGAGGATGTGTACCACATTTGTCATCTTTAAAAGGCATTTTTGCTGCTGATTTGTGGCAGGTTTCCAGTGACTGCACCAGCCTTCCACAACTGGTGAGTTACTGGCGGTCGTTGGTGCTTCTTGTTCATTGCTGACTTTCTGCAGTTTGTGAAACTTCACAGTCAGCAACTACTCTACCATTCTAAGGATGGAATATTTCAAGAAGTCTCATCAGTAGATGCTGGACCACTTTAGTCAGGGTTTAGACATGGGAGATCCAAGTCCTTGGTGTGCTTCCATGTATTTGGCTGTTCCACTCAATGCCTTGATCATCTATTTCTCTAGTTGCTGGATCTTTCTGAATCTTAGTATTCTTATTAAAGTGCAGAGAAGTTACCCTCCTGGCATCTTTGGTTGCCTTAAATGTGGATGTAGCAAAGCAGAGGAGAACTAGATAGAAATGGCCTGTAGTCCAGCTGAGATGAAAAACGTATGTAAACAAGGAGGAATAGTGTTAATAGCTTAGAAAATTCACGTGAATTTACAAATACGGAAGGTGGCACTGAAAGATTAACCATTCCTTTTTTCCTGTTCTTAAAGGGTTTTGTTTCATTTTTGCTAGATCTCCATACCTAACATTTCATTTGTGTGCACATATGTGCAAATGCTTACTCTCAAGTAAACATACAAAAGAGATGCAACTCTGAAATCTGGGAAATTATTCCAGTGGCTCTCCCTCAAGAAATAAAAGAGTGTGTGTTGTTACTGATGTTTGTCTGCTGTAATTTTTGCCTTTTTAGTACTACTGTTTTATCTTGATGTTGTTGTTTTCAGTGGCACTAACAGTGATCCATTTCCCTGGCAATTTTTGATGATTGTCTTAGCAGCTGGTTGAAACATGCAGAAGAGGAACAAAACAAATATTTTGTCTATAAAAAGCTTGACATTGCTTTAATTCCACCAGTAGAATGAAAACAAAGGTTACGTACATCAGAAGCTTTTTCCTGATGTTTTGAGATGATGACCCGATGATAAATAGAATCATCTATTTTGAACAGTGAGTGAACTCGGTGAGCCATTTCAAAACACTGTCTTTGGAAAAAATACGCGTTTTTGTAAGGACAGAGGTTTTGGCAGTTTGGGGAAGTGAGGTTACAAGGATTGGCTCTGTGTACACAAACTAAGGAAAACTTCTGTGAAGTATTCTGTGTTCACTTACAGCAAGAGCTGGCTTTAACTTTCTAGCAGCTTAACAGTGAATCACAGGAAGTATTCTTTTTATATGGTATGTACAAGTATAGTTGTACATTAACAAATCATGGTCATGTCTGGACTAAATCCTCCATAGCTTTCCATTCCAGATAGGAAGATTAAATCAGAATCTAAAGTTTGAAAATGTCCTTACTCGCGTTCTTGGCTGTACAAACAACGTGTTCCTGAACACCTCAGAAATGTTAGATCTCATAATCTACAGCCAGCTTTAGCAGCCTGAAAATCTTTCTCTAAATAATTGTAAAGCTAGGGATGGAAGGAAAAAATCTTTCTCTAAGGTAATTATAAAGTCAGGGATGGAAGGGATCAATGATAGCTTGGTCAAGAATGACACATTTATCTAGCCAGTGCTGGCTGGTTTGAATTGACACCATATAGGCTATGGGATAACCACAATATGATCAGGGGAGAAAGCAGGGTAACAAAGAATGGAGAGTCCTGTATATCTGTGTCTCCCAGGATCGAAGTTTTTGCTGTATCAACGACCAGGAACCCTTAGGATCTCAGCTCCTCTGTTCAAGCCAGATGTCAGATTTACCAGAATTTTCTCATGTTAATGTGGCAAAGAAATGGATCCAATAGGGAAGCTGGCTCAGCAGTGGTATTGCCTGTTCTTAAAGTCATTCAGCAAAGAATTCTCCAAACAGTCTTTATTTTTTATGTGTTTATCTATAAAACTAAATTAATTTCTAATTCTATTTTTTGTTCTATTTTTTTTTTTTTTAAAAAAAAAGCCCACAACTTTTATGAAACAAATTTTGCTTTCTCTTCTGTATGTTTTTTTCTTGTCTGACCATAATGTGATTAGGAGAAAGGAGATCATTCATGTCAGCAACTGTGTAGTGGTCTGTCTGTCACAGTTCTTTGGGAGCAGTTTAAAGCTAGTGGTAATAGTGCCTTCCTCCACTCACAGATCACTAAAGCAGATTTACAGATGCAGATGCATAAGAACACATTCCTTCCTATGCCTCCTATTTGCCTGTACAAGGGCGATTTTATATGCTGGATTTGTCCCTGCTGTCCGACAAGTTCTTCCATGCTTTAGGATATTTCTACTTTATGAATCTCAGTCTGTTACCCAGCCCTTCAACAATGGATTTTTTTTTTCTTGTTGCTGACAATTCAGTCTGTAGAGAAACAAACTCCCTTCTCTTTGATACTGAAATAGGGCACTGTGTTATCCTTCAGAGCAGTTTGTTAAATGTGAATGACAATGTAAGTAGTGTTCAGGATGTTGTATGGTTCCCAGATGATGGAAATGCCAGAAGTTTCCACCTCTGGTTAGTTATCTTTGGTGGTCATGAATTCTCTGATGCACAAACCCTAGAGCTTTCATATGTCCATGATCACGAGGCACAATGAGTTCAGACTCATCTGTTTCAGTGTTTTGGCATGTCTTTCCTATCACTGAATCTCCTTCAGATATGTTGGTATGTCACTCCTATTTAGAAACTGGAGTGGGAATCTCACAATCTTTGTTTCCCTCTTTAGGGACCAGGTTATAAGGTGATGAATGAGTCTACTTCTCTACTGTCCCACCCTTTCTAGGTGGATCCAACCCCACTTCTGGTACAAACTTGTAAAAGGGCTGCTGTTTTAAGATTCTTTTCTGTGACACAGTCCAGCCACAGGGCTGGTTTGCCCTCTGTTTTCTCTCCTGGCTCTTGTTCACTCCCTGAACTAGACTATTTATGTAAAGAAGTCCCATCTGTTCTATTTCATTACCTAACTATTCAGGCCCAATCTTTGTTCTAGCAGTCCTGCAGCGTTTTCCCTGTGGTTGAAATGATGCTGCACTAACCTTTGTTCTCCTTCCTGGTGAAGCTCCAAGCTCAAGCAGCCTGTCTGCATTACCACAGAGCCATTTCATCTAGACTAAGTTGTGCCAAACTGAAGAACTTCCACAAGTTGTGTCCTCTAGGGGTGGAGGAGATGAGCCCCCTCTCCTCTTATGCACAGACTTTGTCCCAGATAAGTATGCATCACAAGGATGCACTTACTTCCTTTGATGCTGATACACATTGTAAACAGCTAGAACTATTTGGCTGAGATAACAAGCACAGTCTGAAATGCCACGATTTTGTTTATAAAATTATTTGTAAATAACTCAGTGATCTGAACTACAGGAATAACTGAGGCAAATAGTTGTTAATAAAGTGTTCCTTTAAATGGGTTTTGTTTGCACTGTCCGGTGGAGTGACACATTAAATTCAGAGTGATTTATGTTAGGAAACAATCTTTCTACCTGTTGTTTTTTTCATGCAAGGAAGGGTTTGAAATGGTATCTCAGGAATCATTTCAGCTCTCATGAAGAAGTTTTGTTAAATAGTGCTACACTTGGATTTTTTTCCTGGTCACTGAAAGCTGCATCAGTTTTGTACAAATGCTCACAGTAGGAATGTCTTTAAAAATAGCTTTTGCAGTACTGCCTGGTCACAGTTCCTTTCAGCAAGTAGATAGGCAGAGTCTATGGAGTTGTTCCTGTTTCTAAAAGTGTTGGGCTCCAACCATCCAGTCTGTATCTTTTGCTAGAATTAGTGACTGTATTTCAAAATTTTGGGGACCTTTGTACAAAATATGCTGGTTATAGCTAGTTAAAATGTCCTAATTTTACAGATTCAGCACCAAAATATATTTGGAAATCATTAACTTCAGTTTGTCCTTTTACTTGCTTTCTTTTGTCTTGAAAGTTCATTCCTTTTCCTAAGGCATCTGAATGCCTAGGAGGACAACTGTGACCTTTGAAGTAAAGAAAGAGAGATTATGGCATTTAGCATGTTGTATTTTTGTTCTTTTTTTCTTTAAAGAACGTTCAGAACATCAGTGTAGGTGGTTTGTTTTAAAGTGAAATGTGCACTTAAAAAACACTTCAGAAAATGCTGAAATGTACCGTCAGGTAAGTAAGGAAAATTACCTCCTGAACTATGCCCCTAGACTTTAGATTCTTCCTCTGGAACAAATTATATGTGGTTGGCTTCCTGGAAAACGTGCTGTCCATTTTAAGATGTATTCCTCTTTTAGATGAACAGTTAAATGTTCTTTCGTTTCATTTTGCAGTGGGTTTTTTTCCTTACACACGCTTACTTCATGTGCTCCTCCAACCCAGGTTTTGTTTCTCTTTGGCACTGAGAAGCTCTTAGGTAATTTTTCAAAACTACAGCAGTGTTCTGCTGTAATAGCCCAAAAGGCTGCAGCCTGCAGTTTTGCAGACGTTTGGGATGATCACAGTAGAATGGTGTATTGTTTTTGATAAGGCCTGGTTTTGGAGGGTTCTTAATGCCTGTTTCTCTGCCCTTGGCCTCTTCTCAAGTTTCTAATAAACAAGACTCTGCAAGGGAGTGGGTGACATAACTTCAACTTGTGTCATTTCTGAAATACTGCACTTCAGTTTCTTTCAGGAGAACAGCTTAAAGAAAAGAATGCTCCATAGATAGCACATGTGCCATGCTTTATTAGTTCCTGTTTATATGCTCGGTAATGACTATTGTATACTTTTATGTAAGAAATTAACATTAGCCTAAGATAAGCTCAGCACAGTTAATTCTACAGTCATTAACACTGATGTGAATAAGAACTAGGCCCTTGTAGGTCAGTGCAGCTGCTGCAGGGTGTGTAAGGGGAGAATGCAGCCTGCAAGAACAAGATGTGTATGTACTTTAGAGCACTGCATTTGAACTAATTGATATCCAGCCTAGGAGCTGTATTTAGGTACAGTGCATGAAAGAGTCAGCTCCTGAATCATTAAATTGTACTGTATGGAGTGGGTGTTAGCTCTCTCCGTCTGCAATTGACTATGAGACAAGCCAAGGTGTGACCTGAATGTGGACAGTTGCAATATCATTTGCTTGAGTTTTGAAGAATAACTCGGTTCGTGACTCGCCTTTCACCTCTCACAGTCTCTTTTGGGTGCATCTAGTTAGTCATATGCCTGTTTGTATGTATACATACAAGGCTGTAGTAGTAGAGCCGATACATATCTTTGATTTTCCCCTGGAGTGGGAGCTCACTTTTTCTGTTAGCTTCAAGTTTTACAGCATTGTCCATGTAGTACACTGCTGTGGTAGGCAGCATGCAAATACTTAAGTCAGATGAAGTTTGCATCAGATTATGTGTCTGTGGTTCTATTGATACCAGCAATTTGATTGCTGTGCAGGAATGGAGTGGATCTGCAATCTCGTGGTATCTTTCCTGGATCAAGTCCATATCTTGCATCATTCCCTCTGCAAGGTGCCTGTGCTGCAAATGGAGAACAGTCAGGGTGTGATTTATGGCAATGTCTATGAAGAGAAAAGAAATCTGCATGCCTGAATCTCCCTAAAGTAGAGAACATCCCCAAACAAGCCAAAGGAGGCACTTACCATATAGTTGCTGTCAAGCACCACAACTCCTGTGTGGTGTTTACTGCCATCGCCTGGTCTCACTGCTAGCTTTAGATTATTGTCCCCTCTCCAACTAACTCATAGAGTGGAGCTGAGGAAATAGCATACAACCATCTCTTCTTCATCCACTGCTGCGCATGCTTCTGCACTGATAACACTCCAGGCAGGTTCAAAACCTTGCCTTTTAAAATGCAGCCATAACAAATGTTGTGGGTATTGACTAACAAACTGTTAGTGCAAACTCTGGTGCAGACAACCTACTCTAAAATGGCATTTGCTTCCCTACCGCACATGTAGTAGTGTTTTAACAAGTAATAGAATATGGAATGAGGTTTCTGCTTCTCCCCTGGGAGTCAACTAGACAAACAATGATTAGGAAATCTTAGCTGATAATTGTTTAAATGTTTTGTTTCTTAATTTCATCTTCTTCCTTGGGCAATTTTGTATTATCCTAAATAGTTCCATTCATTCCTCAGTATTTGTAAATCACTGCTGAGTCTTCCTTTCCCACAGGCATTGCTTATTCTAACTGTTGACTGAAAATCAATCCTTCCTCTAATGACTCTGTCACTGTTCTCTGAACTCTTTCCATTTTACATTGTCCATCTGGCAACAGGATGTCCAAAACTGCACGCAGGCTGCAGATGTGGTAGCTCCATAGCTGCTAAGGCAGGGATCTGTTACAAACCATTGCATGTTGGGATCCAGTTTTTTCTGGGATCAGTACTAGAGAACAGAAAGCCCCTAGCTTCTCTGCCCAGGACACTTTGGTGTAATGAGATTTGTAATATAAACCTACTGAAGTTGTGTTGTCTGTTGGGTCTTTTTCTGCTGCTTCTGGCCTGCCTCCCACTTGCCAGAGGAGAAAGGAGGTACCTAGATGTAGTCTCCACTTACATAGGGAGGAAGGTTGGACATGACTGTTTAGTATAGACTCATTGGGTTTCTCCTGTCTATTGGCTATCTATGAATAATGCTTCTCATGCTTAAGAAAAGGAAAAAAGAAAAGAAAATGTGACTGCACATCCAGAAATATAATTTCAGCAAAACTATTTCAGTTTTCATTTGTGCTATCACAAGTTCCCAAAGTGTTTTTTATCTTTCCTTTCAATTTAACAGGTTATCACTGCTAGCTTATCACCGTTCTTCTTTGTCATGACTGCCAATGTGCTAACAATTTCTTGGTAAGTGCCTGCAGGAGCTTTTTTCTTAAGAGTAAAAATGTATTTCCACACAGTATGTGGAAATACTTTTCATGTGGAAATGCTTTTTAAATGTCAAGTTCTGTTAGTGCCAGTAATATTTTGCATGTAAGAAGAACCAGGTGTGAAATGGTGGTAATATAAATCAGAGGGAGTTTCTTGTGCCTCTGTGGGAGAACATGGACAATTTGGACATTAGGCCTCACCACAATTCACTCAGCATGTTTTACAGCTAGACAAATGGAGGCAATAGGCAAATAAATGACCCATTCAGAGTCATGCTATACATTAGTGGTGGAGCTGGAAATAAAACACAGGAGTTGTGATTTGGTGACAGCATCTTTTTAACTAATAGCGTGCATTCAAGTTTCCTTAACACAGCATGTATTATGAATGCATAAAATGAAATTAGTATAAAAATAATGGTAATCAACTTTTTCCAAAGGTGTATCTGGACTTGGTAATGTGTGGCCACATGTTATGAATCACCTAACCCGAATTTTTTAAGTGGCAAGCTTAGGGTGCAAAGTTCTTTCGTCAAAGACAATGGATTTGGTCTGTGTAGAACACCCAGTGAAATGGAATCCCAGCCCATAGCTGATGCTCCTAAATGCTTCTGCCATGCGAATAACAACAAAATACAGGGTTAGGCATATATCTCTGAGGATGGATTTGTTATTGGAAATAAAAATCTGCTTATTTTTTAAAAGCTTTAAGCTTCCTTTTTCTCCCTTCCAGTTTGATTGCCATCCTAAAAGATTCAGCTCTGCACTGAATGGATTTAGCATCTTCTTTTTCCAGGTGTGATAAAGAAGTTAAAGGAAGGCGAATCTCAGTTTAAACTAGCCCCACATACATATGCGTGAATATGCATCCTCATATGTATGTTAGGCACATATAATCTCAAGTATGAGAATATGTAATATATTTTTTTTAGCTCTAGGAATACATTTATGTGGCTGTGTGTGTAAGATTTTAAACTAGTATCAGTATACTGGTAACATTCCTAGTCTAGGCCATTAACTTGCTGCTTTCACCATGTTTTGCATATGTTTGTGCAGGTCTATCATGTGCGTGCTAGAGGTAGGCTTTTGTAATATGTATATGTATTCACTGACACATACACTAAAGAAACACATGTATCTTTGTTAACATGAGCACATGGACCCAGATAGTTGCACACATACTTCATATCCTACATGCACTGTAATATAAATGATGAGCACATCTGTATCTTTAAAAGAAACTTTGCTTTAGCCCTTGGGCGCCTGTTGCACTTAGATTGTCATAATTCAAAAAGATAACCACATCATTCGTTTATTTATTTATTTGAGTTCTGTTTTGGCTTGTGAATCAGCAGTGCCTTGGTTTATCAGCAAAGCTCTGGAAATAGTTTGTTAGATGACAGCAGCTGCAAAGCACTCACAAGATCATTAATCACTGAGGTTTTTAGTGTTGCTCCAGTGTTTTCATGGACAATATCATATGTTAATTTCTGAGTGATGGACAAATGCAGTTAGCTGGCATCCCCCAGTAAACAGAAGCTGAAGGATTTGCCAGATGGTGAATTGAAGGTAAATCAGGGGTTGGCATTTAGCCATGTTTTTTGCTTTGCTTCATCTTGAAGTTATAATGATGGCTTCTATTGGCCTAGTCATCTGGATTGCATGGGCATATGGATACCTGAGATTTCGAGTCTTTCAGAAAGGGATTCTTCCTCTCTGCTGGAAGACTGAAGATATTGAAGAACAACATAGATGCAGGCACCATTTACAAAACAGGGCTGTGTAGTTTACTATCTATTGTACAGAACTGCGGGTCTGATCTTTAGAATGGTACATCAGGGATAGGGATTTCTTTTAAAGTCCTTGTTAAAAATGTTATACAAAACAATGCATCTATAACACACACACATAAAAATTAAGGCATTTCTGAGGCTCCGTTGAGTTTAGGTCATCTATATGCAGTCTTCTATATTTTCTTTACAATAAACAATACATTAGCCAACCTTAGCTTCCAAAAGAATTAATGCAGAGAGTATGTTTAGAATTGGAGCTGGAGAGGGTTAACCCTCTCCAGAGAAAAATGCTCTGAGGGTGTTAGTGATTGCAGGTGAACAGATTCATGTGGTTTAGATCTTTTGAAAAAGCTTGCAGGCCTTGCAGCCCTTTGCTCCTTGTTGGTAATTCCACCCAGAGCTATTCTGTCTCCACAGTGGACTGTCTATAGACTGTCTGTGGCACCTACTTTCCAGGGCTGTTGTACTGTTGTTACACAATGTTTGTTTCTCTTGGGAACAAGGGCACTAATGTGATTTTTAAAACAGCTCACCAAAGCTAAGATGTAAGTAAATGTAATGCTATTACAGAACAGAGAGCCTTCAGCTTTACATGCCTTCTTTTTTTCCAAGGGAAAAAAAAAAAGAGGCCCTCTTACAATTGAACTAACAGAAGTTCATTTTGTTTATAAAGTTCGTTAAGGAGCTTTTCTGTTTCATAAGCTAACTAAACTGTGGAGCTAAGATGAAAGGTCAGTACACTTAGCTTTTCACTGTTACAAAAGGGGAGAAGAGTCAGTATCCTACCATATTGCTGTCAGCTGTGATAGATATTAGAAGAGATTTGGGGATTATTAACTATAACACAGATTGAGTGGGTTGATAGTGTATTTCAGTGAATGGTTTTGTTTGTAAAAACCTTCATCCTGATTTGGAGCCCTGCTTCTAGCCTGAGTCTTGGAGAGAAGTGTTAGTGCCACCACTGCGCTGTGAGCAGCACAGGAAGGAAGCGACTGGGCACATATGCCATTTCAGCAGGGGCAGGTTCTTTCACCACATTCCTCACAAAGAAAAACAAACATGGGATTTTATACCAGCTTCACTACACTGGTGGAATCCTCCCAGACCAAAATTCTTTCTTTGTATGGGTGTGCAGCTATTGTAACTAGGTGCAGCCTTCTCTATGTAGATTTCTGTCTGTGGATTTTCATGTGAAAATCCACCAGCCCCAAAATATAGGAAGGGTAGTTTCTGATGAGATCAGTTCAATGAGCCATTCCTGGCTTCAGCCTTTTCATAGCTAAATTAATGAAAACAATTACCTGGGTTACTGTCTCTAGCTTGAAATGTGTTTAGACAAAATAATACCTTTCTCTTAATGTTATGCTGTCTGGCACTGTATCCAGTAGAAGGACTTGCATGATGCTAAGTTTGTGGTATATTTTGTTTGCAGCCTTGTGACCAGTGGAATTGCAGAAGCTTTGCTTGTTTACACTGAAAGGACAGGCACATAAAGAGGAACCAGATCTAACCAGATGGAAAAGAGCTGACTTGCAGCCTGGAGATCCTGTCATGAATAAAATGCGGCAGCAGGAATGAAGAAGTTCAACCAAACATGAGGAAAAAGACCTTTTTTTTTTATTATTAATAAAGAAAAGCTATGCTATTATTAGTGCTGGTAAGACAGCAGCATAGTTGGCAGGATGGTTAGGAGCCTTTGTCTCAAAGCACAAGACACAGTATTTCTGATTGATGTGGTAAAGGAAAAACTGCACTGTCTCATGCTGATGGCTCTGTGTGAGGGCCTCTCAGTAGCAGCTTCTTGCAGGGGGAACTGAATTCAGGAAAAGCAGCATCCCCACTGGATGCCTCCAGATCTTTTGTTGGAAGCTGACAGCAGGTTGTACTGTCAGACTCCAGATCCTGCCATGAATTCAGGATCAGGAAGAATGGATTTTGTCTCCAACTGTTCTGTAAGCAGGAAGCTGCCACACACAGGTCTCTAGTCATGTCTGAGCTGGCAGAGTGACTGACATGGGGCTTCTGGAGACAATCCCATCCTGGAGCTGCGGCAGTTTGACAGTTTTGCAGAATGGGGAATCAGCAATAAACCTCAGTATCTGTAGTGGTTGCTCTTTGTGAATTTTTTTCCCTCTCCCATTCTCCAAGTTTTCTTTTGAACACTACAGATTTTTGTCAGCTGGAAGGGGTGGAGGGATACATCTTCTTCCCAGCAGTGTTTTGTCTCTTAAATTATTGCGAGAGGCAACAAAGATTATGAACTTGGGTGAATGTCATGAAGAGCGTAAGCAATTCATCTCAAGAGTTCTTATAATAATTTCATTTCTGGTTGCTTAATGAGTGTTAGAAAACAGTCTTGATATATTAGTGCCTGGGAAAGCAATCTGCATAAAAGTAATACTAAATGCTAGTTGGTAGTATTGTTAGGAAGGTCTACATGGTAAAAGGAGTTTGATAACAAATCTTCAGTGAGGAGAGGGACTTATCTCACATGACATTAGATATCTGAAGTGTAGTCCCTAAATCTGAGTTGACAGAATTGCCTTCTTAGTCAGTGGAAGGAGAGGGGTGCCTGCACAGAGATGATTCTTCTTGACTAGATCACTGTCCCCCACGACATCCTTGTCTCTAAATTGGAGAGACATCAATTTGATAGGTGGAGCAC
>NDXB01021011.1:4197-40863 GCA_002631895.1 Agapornis roseicollis
GGGGGGGAAGGGGGAAAGGCAGGTGGGGATGGAAAAAGGGAAGAAAACACATGGACCTAGCCCACTCATATTTGCCTATTTTATATTCACTCTATGGACACAGAGGGCTCAGACACACGCGATGTTTTTAATAAGCAGGACTAGTTAGACCAATATCAGAGCCAGCTTTCCCCTGAGGGACAGGGAGGCAGGGTGTGACAGACAGCAGCAGAGGCCCAGCCCCACCATACCTGAGTGAGATGAGCAAGGGCAGTCCCAGGGTGGCAGCCAGGGTCACCCAAGAATGGTGATGAGACACTGATCACCATGGAGGTCCACAGCAACAAGGCAGACCCCAATCCCAACTAGCAAGTGAAGACCTCAGTCAAGGGACTCTACAGCCAGCAAGGGGCATGGCTGTCACTGACCTGGAGGCCAGCACTACAACAAAGCTCAGGTAGGGACTAAGCTTAAATAACACACCTGGACAGCAGTGTGGTGGAGGCCTCAGGTGAAGATTATTAGGGCCATTAAGGCTTACCAGTGCACACAGGACCCTGGCAACCAACATGAACTTTCTTCTATAGCATGAATCTCCCACAAAGCAAGCATTTACTCAAGTCCCAGGGGACAAAGCCACTTCCCTGCTCTTCTATTTCAAATTCATTCATGAGTTCATATTATATAAATTTGATTCACATTTGATTCAGTGAGGCTCTTAAACAGCACACCTTACATCCCTCTGATGAGAGACCATGATCAGCACATGTCCTGCCTGTGCTCAGGCATTACTTCTGTGGAGGAGGGAGTGCTGCAGGGCTGAAGTAATCCTCACAATCAAGAAAGGGAGGTGGATATGAGAGAGTTAACAAAAAAAGTCTTATTTCTCCAAAGAAAAACCAACTCATTTGCTTCAAGAGCAAGAACTGGCAGAGTATTTGGCTTATTTGCTATTTCACTAGAGCTTTGCCAGCCACAGCTAATAGATATTACCACCTGAATCATGAACTGATTTACTAAACAACAGTCATGACACTCTAGTAGTGTAACCTTATAATAAGGCAAATATTTGCCACCATCTGCAGTAAATTCAAAGCATCTGCTGTAACTTTTTTTTTTATGAAAGCAACATAGCATACCCCACTGTAAATTCTTTTGATATTGTTATTACAGTATTCTGTGATAAATAAAACAAATGCACAAATACAGCTCAGACTAAGAAAATAAATCAGCAAAGCTTAGCAACTGCTTTAATTATTATTAGAAGCACTTTGGCATTTTTCTTGCTTGTCACACCTTCGAGAAGTATTTCACTTGCTATGGAGAGCAAAGCTTTCCCTCCTCTTAAATACCTAAGAAAATCTTTTGGATAAAAGAAATCTCAGGTTTTCTTTCAACCTGGGCTGGAATTTTGCACAATAGCTCCAAAGCTGCTCAATCTCTGCTTTCCCTGACAAACTACACAGCTTCTCCTGTTGCTTGGATAGGTAGAAGCCAGAATGGCGTGCTTTGTAAAAATTCCAGTTCTAGGTATCAATACTGTGTTTATCACCACGTTATCCAGGAAACTATCGCTCTTGCACTAAGAGTTTCTCCCCATCCACCCACTAACGGCAGTGTGGCTGATTGTGGGAAAGCCAGCAAATCTTTTCTGCTCTGTGGATGGACAAATTCCCGGGCATTTTTATCTCTTGTGGAAGGGGTTCAGTTACAGCCAACTGGCCTTCATCCAGGTAGTGATCTTTCCCAGGCAAGGCAGAAAGCTGGAGACGGAGTCAATTGCCTCTGGTATAACGACAATGTGCAACAGCACGTTACTGCAGTCACAACCACCACCAGCTGTTTAAGAAAGATGCTGAGTAAGATGACATGGGACACCCCCACCCCCAAAAAAAGCATATTGGGAAGACAAACAAAATCACCCATTACAACTGTTCTAGAGTTGCTGTCTTTTTCTGATAGGAATGGAAAGCGCCATCCCAAAACCTTTTCACAGCTCTACAGTAAAAAGGCAGCTTCAAAACCAGCAGTGGTAATAACAGCAGCAGTTGACCCAGCCAAAGGACCGTGTCAGCCAGTACCCAAGAAAAGACTAGACCACTCGTGACCATAAATGTCAACACTTTTGATTGCATCATTCCAGAAGCAGGATTCAAGACACCTGCAATAACCAGACATAGTTGGCGTTAGCTATTTATTAGCTGTTCAGCTAAACAAGATAAAATCACTACACTATTTTCAAAGAGTGACCCATGCAGACATAGGAATTTCATCCTTAAAGGTGGTACTGGAGGCCTTGAAGCAGGCATAGCGCCCAGAAAGTACATCCTGTTCTTATTAAAGCTGTTTCAGGGGCTCACCCTTTTCAGGGCTAGTAACCACCTACTAGCTTCCAGACTATATGTCTGTTCACCTTCCTTTGGGCATTTAAGCCCGTATTTTGAAGTTCTTCCAGATTGTTTCATGGTGGTGTTTTTTTAGCTCTCACTTCATACATAGGATTTTCCTACCTTTTACTCATGATTTTAGGACAATTTTATATCAGCCTTGCCTTCGCTAGGCTAAACACACTATAGTTCTCCAGGAGATAAACCCTGAGTATCCTAGGAAACCTTTTCTAAATCCACCGTTTTGAACATAGTTGGTTAGAATTAGCACATGGGGGTATCTACAGAGGGCAGATCTCCTTTCTGTCATCCAAGAATACCATTTACATCTTTCAATCATTCCATAGGAAATACTACATTCCAGTCTCCCTTCTACTTATCTACTTCTAAATTGGGAGTTTACAATGGAGTTAGGATATTTATGAGTGTAACTTGATATTTTTCACTAGTAAATTTAATTCCTTTTCTTTCACTTACTTTCTCACGGTTATCTCAATTTTCCCATGGGAGATTTAAGGTCTCCTCTGTATTGCCAGTGCATCTCAGTTTTCCCTATCAATACAAGCATGCTCTAATTTTCATGCCAGCATCATTAAAGAAAAATATTCAATCAAATCCAGTGCCAAAACTCATTCATGAGACTTTCCTTTAGTGACTTGCTTTCAGCATGGCAGTTTCTCTTTTAGTATAACTGCTTGCTTTCTTACCAGTTCAGACCTACATTATGGTTCTAGTAGCTTCCTCTTTAACAGCTTAAAGTAAGAGACCTCTGAAGATGCAATATAGATCTGACATTTCTCATGCTTGAAAAATTAGTGATCTTATAAAGAGAACTCAATCCAAAGAGACTTACATGAAATACTATTGATAATGTTGTATTTCTCTTTTTCTGATCTTCCTTCTTATCTAAATATCCCTTGTTTGCTTTGGGATACTCAGAACCATCTCTTGTCAAGCAAAAAAAAAGGAATTACGTAGGTATCTCTGTGTTCCCAACTCCTGCTCATCACAACACTTAATCATGAGATGCGCATCTTCAGCCACTCCTCTTGAGCCAACCAACTGTTAAGACAGCATGACACTATGAAATTCCTGGAATCTAGAATGTGCTCCAAAAAGCATAAGGTCCTCTCAGAAATAATTTGCCATTACTGAGCAGTCAGGATCTGAAGGAAGGCATTCCGGGATGCCAGCAAGATTTACAGCTCAAACTGCTATTTAGAGCTCGGGTCAAGGATGCAGAGTGTTCGGGTCCACCCCACAACTGAGCTTATAGGACTTTAGCACCAAAACCTTTCTTTCTGTGTTTCTTCATCTCCCTGTTTCAGTTTCCTTTATTTTTTCCTCACCTATCTCAGTCTGCCCTCAGATCACAATGACAACTGAAAGCTGGGGACTTTTACAACATAAAGCTTCCAAGAGGACTGCATGTCTACAGAGACCATAGCAACAAGCCCCCTGAGCATCTGCTGTATTACCAACAATACACTCTAATAAAAGCGGTATGACCTCAGCTTTTGGGAGCATTGGACTTTACTGTTATATAAAAGAAAAGCCAGAGCGTTGGAAAAGCTTCCTGAACAGAAAGACAAACACTGAACTGTATTATTTCCTCCTCTAATTTTCATCTGTCTCTAAAGCACAAACTTCTTCCAACTATTTTCATTACATTGTTGTCTTTAGATATTTAATTAATTTGCACCAAAGTCCCCAGTATTTTCATTCCTTAGCATCCTGCTCAGTGTAGCCCCAGAGTAAAGAATACATATTCACACTCTCAGAAGCCAGAGATCTTACCATATTTAACAAGAAGCATCTCTGACAGTAATTGGAGTTTCGTATCAAGGTAAATAAATGGTAAGATCATAAGAACATACTCTAGTGGCCACATGCATCCGGCAAACATTAACATCAGAGAGTGAATTTAACATAGAGTCTCAATGGATATGAATTGTCTGTAAACAAACAATCTGAAGAAAGCCTCACTTTTGTCATCTGCTATTCCCATCGAAGAAAAATGAATATTCTGTTTCATACTTTTCCTACCAGGCGGCTTCATTATTTACCACAAGTCTTTCTTCCCCTCATCAGGTGCCCAATACTGTAATATCCTCAATGACAATGGATTAACTTTCTTTCCCCTATAGGAGCATTCAATGTAAATTATCCAAATTACTCAATATGCTACAATGATGGTACTTCACAAGGGTACATTGGAAGACCTGTTCCACAGATAGCTTGAAACAACTGCTCCCTTCTATCAAGATACAGAGGTCCCATCCCTGCTCTGGTATTTACCCCACAAGTACAGGGCACAGAGTGAAGCAGCAGACAAGGAAGGGGACAGCTACAGTATGATACCAGAGGCCCCACTCTTCCCAGTCACTGAGCATGTGAGGAACCTTGGCCAAGTCACTTAATCTCTCTGTACACTGGCTATCCCTCTGTAATACAGAGATAAGAGTGCTTCCTCCCTTCAAACAAAGTGCTGGAGGCATAAAAATTCCTAGACTGAGAGGTGCAAAATCTCTTGATGATGAGGTAAGTGCCTTGAGCAAATAGTGGCTGGATAACTCAGACTGAAGTCTGAGCACTGTGTTTAAAGAGTTAAGTTCAGAGCAGCAAAGGCAAAGGTAGGCATGAAGGGCTCCTTCCTACATGCCTAGAATCAGTGGCTTCAACAGATATGGGACTGGCCTCTAAATACTGAAGCTGTGCTAAGGTGTCTGTGAAAGAGAAATACTTACTCTGACCTGGAAAAAAAGAAAGGCAAATGGCATGGCTTTGAAATAAAAGAGCAAAAAGAATAGGCTCAGAAGGGTTTATAAATCCTCTTAGGCAGCCTCTCAATATTCCTTTCCCTATAACTTTAGAGCAAGGCTTTAGCAAATTTCAAGGAGGATGGTCAGACACTATGATGACTGCCATTTCTGGCTTCATCCTGATTAGAATGGCAGTCAAGTCTGCTGGTGTTAACTCATCAGGTCCAAACAAACCTCAGTATAAATATAGCCTTGTAGCTGAGGAACAGCCTCAGTTTGCTTGAAGCTTATTCAGTTATAGCTTTGCTGGATATCCAAGAACACGAAGTAAAAATAGATTTACACCAGGAAAGGAGCTGGGTTTGGGTCAGGGTGCAAGATTCCTAGTCAAGATGAAACCTCTAAAAATGTTTTTAGAAAACATTGTGTTGCTATCAAATATTCTAGTGCAAGACAAGGAGTTGAAACATGTTTGAAGGATTGAACAAGCAGGGCAAAATCCAGTACTGGGGACAGCCCCTTTGTACAGCTCTGGGATAGCAAAAGGTCAAAAGCACTCTTTTATGGAAAGGGACAATTGTGAAGGCAAAGGGCAGGCTGGAGCTGTTCAAGCTGCTGCACTTGATGTAGGGGGCTGACACAATCTTCAGGCAGCTGTCTGGAGTGAAACAGGGCTAGAACAGATCATTTGCCACCTTCCTTCTTCAGACCCTGAACACTGGATGCCTAACGCCAAGCTCCATCCGCAGCACCACCACTAACTTGCAGCAAACCACCCCACGCTTGATTCCAACAACTTCCCAGATGGGGAGTGCTCTTTCCCTCCAATTATGCAGCACAGTTTGCAGTAGCTGCTTTATCGTTGGCTTACCGTAGTCACAAAGCCCACTCAACCTTTTCCCAGCCATATCACAAGCCATGAGATGTTCTTGCATGCCCAGACGTGGCAATGCCCCAGGCTGTATTTTCCCCTTCAAACACCCACCACAGAACCACTGCAGACCAATGGCCAGCCTTTGTAGCCTCCAGCAGGGCAGGCATTTCTAGTTATTAAATCAACGTTTAAGAGGTGCATGATTGAGAAGGGGGGAAAAGTAATCAAATCATTTGAAATGCTAGAGTCCTGCCAAGTTGTCTATGCTGTGCTGTACCCGACTACATTAGTTATAACTGGAATTTGTGACCATCTGCAGTTGATTAAGCCAAAAGAGACATGAGACTTCCACTTCTCTGCTCAGCTGTATTTGTTTTGTTGACTCACACCCCTTTCTCCACTGGTTTGCTGCATGCCATTTGACACTGAAGTCCTTCCAGTAACCATATTCCTCAGAGTCAGCATGTACAACAATCCCTGTCTGACTGCTTCCACTGTGACCCACCTGCTTACATCTGCTCAGGGTGGTATGTTCACTTACCATGTGCAGACACTCTCAAAATGCATGATGGAATTCAAGTGTGAAAGTCTGTCCCTGTCTGCTCCCCTCTATTCTAAGATCCTAACTCCTTACAATCCCAATAGGAAGTTGGTGCCTATAAATTCCAGATTACCCAAAGTGAAAAATAATCATCAGGTATCCCAAGTTCCTTTTGCAAGTGTTGCAGTATTTGTAAGAAGCTGACAAACACTTCTGTTCAGCTTTTGAGGTTACACTGTCATTGAGAGCCTAAGGGCTCTCCATGTAGAACCACCTGGTTCTACATGGAGAAGAAGCCACTGGTGAACATCTCTGCATGTCAGACCATGACAGGAGTGTGCCAGATGTACGTTTTAGAAAGCAGAGCATGCATCAGCCTCCTCATAGAGCCCTGTCACAACATCTGATTAATGGTGATGTGCTGGAAGTCCTAAGCAAAAACCACAGCCCCTCACAACTGTTCTAGCCAGATCAAAGCCATGTGGCCACAAATACTGAGCTCCAAATGGAGTTTCTGAGGCTCTTTTGCCACCTTGTTTCAAACCAAAAGATTTCAGGCTGACGGAAGGTCTGGGAGTCATATTTTTTCATAGCCCCTAAAGTTTCACATCAGACCCCAGTGATTTGAAAACCCCTAAATCTACAATGAACACTGCACTTCAATTATTTGGGATAGAAGGAAGAACAGGCTTTCTGCTCCTGCTCCACAACCCACAGGTTAACAGACTAATGCAATAAAACAATAGGTTATAATATGCCTCTCGTTACAATTAAAATCAGAAAACAAATGATGAGCTGTTTCAGATGAAGCTACTAATGAAAATAAAGCATTCGTTATTTTCCCCCTTTATTAAAAACACTGAAGATTTCAGCCACGTAAAAGTGTGATTTCACATGCATGCACTCGCACATACACACATAAATCTATATATAGAAATCCATTTAAAGTCACTACAATCTTGTACTACCAGATTTCACTTACTCATACAAAGGAATTATACTGATTTCTACACCAAGAGGATTACTTTTGAAACAGCTCAATACAGGTATCTAACAGAAGAAAATACTTGCTGAAACACTGTGATATGCTACAGAAGGAAAAAACCCACAGATGTGCTTTGTAGTACAGAAAGCAATAAACACACCCACCAGCTATCTTCCCTGCCATTCAGAACTCCTTTAGGAGAAACAAGTGTGAGCTTCAATTCACTTCTGGGAGAAAAAAAACCAAGAAAGAGGGGTCAGAGATCCTCAGTGTCACACTGCAAAACTTCCAAGTCCTCAACCTCACAATCAGCCACAGGCTAGCCAAACCTTAATTCCAAGCTGCTTCCTCTCAGTCGCGCAGGAGCACATCAGTAGTAAGCCCTACTGTCCAAGGGCCTGGGTGCAGTGCTCCAGAGGTCGAGTCAGGAGTGGACAGGCAAGGATTTGTTATGAGAATGTCTCCCAGTGGGGAAGAGAGACCAGCATGAAATACAAGACTAAAATTAACTCCAGCCATAGGGGAGTAAGAAGAGGAAAGAGACTGAATCGGTAAATGTCACATCACACTACTGAGAAACACTATTTGTTGCCCATACCAGCAGACTTCACTAAGGCCAGCAACACAACTGTGTGCAACTGGTCATTTCCAGCCAGGTTTCTGACCTTGATTTGTAAATAAGGCTTAATTACAGTGTGTTAAATCAGTGCTGCTACCTCCCATTGGTCTTTGTAATCCTCTCATGAGTCCTATTTCACCTGTAAAATGAAGTGATGAGAAGAACATTCCCTACAACAAGACATTCCAGTCTGTTTTGCCATTGTGCTTTGAATACATTTCTCTGGTATCCAACACAGCAAAACCTCATCTGCTGTTACATGAAACAGTGTGATCTGAAAGGACAGGTCTGAGAAGAAGGAAGGTGACCAGCTTTCAGCTGGAATTTATATTTAGGAAGACCTACTCCTGAGGTGAAACAAGCACAGGCCAAGCATTCCAAAGGTCTTCATTACACTGCCCATTCTTTGTCATATCCTTTCCTGACAAGAATCAACACATATGCAAGAAAAGCAGGTGACCCACAAACAAGAAACCTCCTTCGCCTTTTCCACTATATTGGACCAGCATCAAGGGAGCCACAAACCAGCTCAGGGCTAGAAAACTTGCAAGGCAGGTCCAACACAGAAGTACCTGCTCCAAAGACTTATTTCCTGTTGTTTACATTATAACTGACCCACCATAGTTGACACAGAATCACAGAATCCTAAGGGTTGGAAGGGACCTTGAAATCTCATCCAGTCCAACCCCCCTGCGAGAGCAGGGTAACCTAGAGGACATCACACAGGAACTTGTCCAGGCAGGCCTTGAATCTCTCCAACGTAGGAGACTCCACAGCCCCCCTGGGCAACCTGTTCCAGTGCTCTGTCACTCTCACAGTAAAGAAGTTCCTCATGATGTTCATATGGAACCTCCTATGCTCCAGTTTACATCCATTGCCGCGACACTAATGGTTTATGTGACAGTAAGACTGAGGGATCAGCTGCAGAGCCATGGGACCTCACACCCGTCGTAAAGGAAAAGTAGAGGTTGCAATCTAAGTATCAGAACAGGAGAAGAGGATTTGCCTTCATGGTGCAGATGGAGGAGCACACCACAGCCAGGATGAAGTGACTCATTGAAGAGGAACTAACCCAAAACTGAACACAGATTTCTCACATCTTAGTCCATTCCCTGAACCATCACTGATTATTTCCCAAACAGCCCTGGAAGACTTTCACTACTAAGTTCTTTTGAGGTTGCTGCACTTTGGTCCCATCCCACACAGTCCTGTGTGCTTTTCACTTCCCTTCATCTGAGCTGGCTGTAACAAATGTTCTTTCCATGGCCTCTCTGAAACACTCCAGACAAGCGTCAAAGAAATAGGACCTTTAAGTCCAGGTACTTACTTACTGCTCTCCACACTAATGCTGATACCCCGATGTCCCATTAGTGGAGGAATGCTCTTTCCCAACTCAGAGATGCTCTGGCTGAACAGCTGTTCTCCCAAGGAATGTGCAGTCAAAGTGATTTAGACATGCTCATTTGCTGCAAAAAGCCATGTGCCTCTTCATCTAGAGACACAGGCAAAACATTTCACACCCATACATATTCCTGTGCCTCTACTACTTTTCAGATGTAAGTCAAAGTCATCTTAGTAGTTCAAGAACCTTCTTCCCTAATATATGTTGTCTTCTCCAACTTGCCGAGCATCTCTCTGTTTCCTTCATTTCAGCTGGTTCCCTACTTGCTTAGCCAGGCTTACAGTTACACCAATCTGTCACCAAAGCATACCTCTCCATTCCTCCTTCCTTCCTAAGTCTCTTCATCAAAGCAAGTGCCTTTGAGATCCCTTCTGCTTCTCCCACAGCTTGTGAAGCTCAAAATGCCTCGTTAGCACTCAGTGTCTTTGCTCTGCTTCTGGGGAACTTTCACAGCTCCAAACACCTTCTCCGCCAGCAGACTCAGCTGCATTGATTTCCCTTGCTTCCAGCTCTCCCAGTGTCCACAAGGGATCCCACTTGAATGAAAGCCAGAACCCCTGCTCAGGGAGCTCCATTAGCCATATGCTGCTAGGCCTGTCCAGTTTGCTCGAAGTGCAGTATTCAGCCACGGACTAAGACTTCAGAGTCACAGTCAGGATTAATAAGGTACATAGGGACACCTCCCTTCTCGCATTCGATTATCACACCTATATTATGTGTGTTTATGCAGCTATTTTCTTGATGTGGACTGAGATATACACAGTCTAATAACATTGCACTATATTATTTTTCAGTATTTGTTTTCAGGCTGGAAAAATGCCACAGAAACTGTAAAGAAAATTGAGAACAGATCCTTTCAGCTGGTGTAAATCTAGATACCTCCATTGATTTGGGTGGATTTATGCCAATTTCAACAATGTGAAGATTCAACCCTTAAAATAAAGTCATATGTTTTGCACATCTTCCATATTCTTAATAAATTATTTAACAGGATTTTCATTTCATAAAAACATGAGCAATGAGATATTTTTGTATGGAAGGAAATTAATGGAAATCTTACTACTCCTGGACAACTTTCTTTGCATTTGACACTGGTGCAATACTTGGAAATTAGAGTGAAAGAATGGTATGCTCCTATTCAAGTACTCCCCCTCCCCAACCTGAGTTTTACCCCAAAAATGAGTAGATGAGGTCACACGCCAAGAATTTCACACTATCTTTATTAAATTACTATGTGCTGCTTTGCTTTTTAAATGCAAGTGACAAAGATCACTGTAATCTACATTTAATGAAACATCGTATGTCCTGTGTATTCTCATGGATCCTATCTTTCCTTATCATTCTTAAGAGAATATTATGCTTTTGATGCTTTTGAAATGACAGAGGCTCCTTTCCTTGAAGGAACTCTTGCTGTCTGCCAGTGATCTTCTTGTTATGTGCTTTGAGAGTGCGCTGCATTTGCAATAAGAGTCAAACTACCAGGGACATTTTGAACCACAAAACAGCAGTGTCTAGCAGCAACATTTCATCAATGCAATGCACTTCGCACCCCTGTCTTTGTAAGTGTCACACTGCTGGGGTTGGTGTTCTTGCTGGAGATCCTCTTGGAGAACAGTAAGAAATTAATAAGGTGAACGATTTCTTTAAAAATGAATGGGAGGGGGAGAATTACTGAAAGAATAAACTTTGTGAGAACTTAACAAAAACTGGTGGGTTTTGCTGCTGAACCACCCCAGGTAGCACTCATAAGTAATGCGAGTTTATTAACTGCATGCAGGTATTCCAATTACTGATCATACAATCCCTATGCAAGCCAAACTTTTGCACAGGTCCTGTTCTGAGCAGGTGCAGCACTAAGGTGTGCTGAAGCCTTCCTCTTTGGTAGGTAGATTCTTCCTGTTTCAAGAGTTCTGATTCTTCTGATTTAGAATCCTGATTCTGATTTTGGAATGTCCCAAATTAGAACTGCTCACATAACTCTTACATACGCCAGCACTGCTCCTTTTGCAAATACAGTAATTGTAGTTGGTTGCTTTGAAGAAACACATTGATATTTCTTCAAAGTTTTGGAAACAGGAACAGATGCTGCTTCAAATTCCTGAATGTACTTTGGATGTCAAAATTTAACCAGCCCCAGTGAAACTGCTGAATTGGGATCTAGCACTTTGACAAGTGTTATTTAGCGCTTTTGGTCAGAAAAGATGAGGTTTGCAGCCCTATCCTGAGAGGCAGCCAGGCTCTAAGAGGAGTGGCAGACTGCACTTCATTTGTCAGAGCAACCCCCCGGTATCCAGTGAACGTTACCATTTTGCATCTGTGGAATGAAACGTGTTTGATGGTATCATTCATTTCATTTCTGTCTCAGCTCAGAAAAGCACCAGATGTCATCTAGAGCCTTTCTGGAACTTTCTCAACTCTTTCCTCCTTTTTGAGTTTTCACTGGTCTCCCCTGTACAAGCCTGAGTCCCTCTTTTCTTCTTCATTCCTTTATACTGCTCAGCCTCCAGGACAGAGCTATGCCTTGGTCATGGCTGTGTGGACACAAAGCCCCAAGCCTGGGGTTTCACCCTACCTATGTTTGACAGCAGCCTGAAAGCACAAAAGTTCCTGTTAAAGTCAACATTACAGCAAACATCTACCTGTGATGATGTTTATACAGCTGAAGACCTTAAACACCTGGCTGCCTGCATCTTTTGGTACCCAACTCAGCACTATCATCTGGCCAAAGAAATAAAGGTCCTGATTTGTATTGAAGGGTACAAAAGGAGGAGAGCCTTCAGCCAGTGCTGCTCACTCCAGCCTTCAATTTGCCCTGAGAACTGTGAGGCTAACTTGAAATCATCAGTGTATTTGTTCGGAGCTCTTTACCTGCTTTCCTCTTTTCACAATGCTTACTACTAACAGTCATATCTTCCTTCAAGTTTCCTGCACTTCACCCCGTATCAATGCAAACCAAACTCCTTCCCCCTTTTTTCTGAATAAAGGGGGCACCCAAACCAAAACAACATCGCACTTGACTCCAGGAGCTAAGGCTTCATGGAGCATATCAAACAGCAGACTCTGCAGGCCTTTTTATCATTAGCCAAATACAACCAGCCTAAAAAGTGACCTTAGCAATCATATCAAAACAACAGGAGGTCTTCTTTTCTACACATAAACAAAGAGGGACTAAGGACCATTGAAATAAAATACTTCATCTCAGTAAAGAATCACTGACCTTGTTCACTGCTCCTGGGAGGAGGGAATACAGCAAGAACAAAGTGTCCAGTTGTGTCAGTTCTGGCATTTGCCAAGCACTGGGGATCAGGTGGTCCAGATGAGGCACAGATTAGAGTGGCTCAACATGAATTTCACTCTATGCCATTATTTCAGACTTTGAGGAGCAGCAAGTACCAAGACAAAAGTTTTGCATCTAAAACCAAAAACATACTCTAAGAGTGAAATTTCTGCCCAGGTGTAAGTCAAATTGATGATGCCTACACTATTCTCTCCATAATGCTCCCTAAGGCTCTAAACCAGCAAACACCTGCACTTCCTCCAACCTGCCATTTGGTCCTGAGTTCTCCCAGTGAACACCTTCTTGACCAGTGCTCTAGTCAGTGCCTTCTGCCAGCCAGGGAGAAAACAGCAGCAACCACCCCTATTTTATACACTGTAGGCCTGTTTGTACTGGAAGGCCCGTGTAGGTGCTCCCAGGAGCTTCAGCATCAGGTCCCTCTAGGCCAATGCCTACAGAGACTGAAAAGGATTAGCCCCAGGGCTGGCTGGACAGGAGAGATCTTCCATTCACTTTAACAAGCCACAGACGAACAATCTGTGCTTCTGCATTTAGCAATGGAGTCTTCCCCTATAGTACATTGCAGTGCTCCCATCTTATGGCCTCATATGATGAGACCAAATGCAACAGCAACCTTTGCTTCTCTTTTCCTATGAGTACCGGATACTACAAAGACCTTTTTCCTTTGCATTGTACTTATACCTGACCCTTCAGAAAGGATCCAGTGCATGTCTTTGACAAGCAAAAGTATTCATTATAATGCAAAGCCTGCACAGAGATTCTCAACCTGAAATAATGTCAATATTTTAAGCATACACAAAGCCTGTACCATTCAAACATTCACACCAGTATCTTCACCCACAAGGCTCCTGAGGCCATTTTCCCAAGGTAGGGTTGGAGAATTTTTGCCTTTCCTTGGTAACTACATCTTGTCAGAGATATGAAATATTGGTGTCTTCCATTTGCAAGTTGATTATAGCTAATGGACTCATCACAATCGCAGGATTTTTTTTTCTTCTTCTTCTTTACTTCATATTATCCAATCACGGAATGTAGCAGCACAAAATACGGTCTTTATTCTTTATTTCATTCAATATAGTTAAGTACTCCAAGTAGCCCTTACCAATGCTCTGATTTCTCACAAAGGAGTATTTGCAAGGTGAAAGATGGATATTCTGTGAAATATTTTACTTGTCATCAGTTTTGTGTTCTTATATCTCAGACTGAGACATCCTCTGACAGGTAAGTTTAGTCATCAGAGGGAAGACCAGCAGTGCCTTTCTCAAAGGCTTAGACCACACTGCTCCCGTGTGGTTTCTGTGGAAAACGGAGAACAGGCTGAAACAACGCCATTCTACAGAGAAACTCCTGGTCCCCTGTTTGTATAAATCAGGAACTTGATATGTTTCTTAGATGGCACTATGGACATTCTTGACACTTGACAAAGATGACACTGGCAAATTTCAAAGAGAGACGTTTTTAACCCACTGTAATATCAGTGCCAGTGCAAAGTTCCCTTAACGAGGGAGGCATTTGACTGCCCAGTGCTTGGCAGTTAGCACGTGGCTGTTCCACACCAGAGATAAGGCAGAATTCCACACGTGCTGAGACGCTCTCCTCAGACACTGAAACCAGGGGGCTGGTCTGCTTCACACAGGGGATAAAGATCTGCATTATACCTGGTGCAGTGAGGCAGCACCACTTTCCAAGAGAAACACTGCACATCAGCACCCAGAGGCAGCCTGTGTCAGGCAGTGGTTGCGGTTTGGCTGCTGTTCTCACACATCACAGGCAGTGGCACAATTCCTGCAAGATTCGATCCCAAATGCTGCACACACTTATAGTAAGAGAGCAAACATTTCCCTCCTGAGAGAGAAGTCAAAGGCTACTGATGAGCAAATACCCTCCCTAGCAGAAAGCACTTCCAGAATTAGGTCCTCAATTTGCAAAGTATTTAAAACACAACACACATTTACACCAACTGAGGTGGCAGATACAGGCATTATGGAATAAGAACCACTAATGGCAACTACAATAGAAAAATTACTAGAAAAATAATTGTATGCTGGATAGATTTGTTCTTTGAATGATTTAAGACCAATAGCATTTCCTGTTACTATAGAACATTTAATTCATTTGAGTTTCACACAATTAATTTTACATTAATTCAGTGGATTCTTTTCCCAATAATCTAAATTGTTCTTGCATATTTAAAACTGTATCTGCAAACAGATGGTGAAAATAGCTGTTATTTTGCTCAGAGTATTCAACCTATTCTACCAGAAAAGCCTGTCTTAAAGTCAAACTCAAAAACTATTTGCCTTTACCTGGGGAACATGCAGACATATTTGCCCTTATCTGGGGCAAAGCAGACAGGGAGACTGAAAGAAACCTAGAAGAGAAATAATTCCCTATAGAAATAAGTTCTAAAGAAGAAACCTCAGACAAAACCCCAAAAGCTAACTCTACCCAACTTCCCCACCCCCCCTTCCCCTTTCTATGGAAAACCAGCAAACTGACAGCTGATAGAAAAGGAGCAAATGAGTTCAGCACGGAGAAGGCAAAAGGGAACAGAAATTCCTCTTGGATTGCGGAAGCAATAACTACCACAGAGCCTGCCACTGTATCATCTCAGATTGCCTGGAAGCCTCATTTCAATTAAAAAAGACATTTATGAATCAGACAAACATGGTATCTTAGAACTGAATCAGAGGATCTGTCAACATACCAGAGAGTTTACTTTTAACATGTACCAGGTCTTAACCACACACACACAGAGGACAGAGCATAATGAACACAGACTGAGAAGTTGAAATGGTTCATAGGCCCTCAAAAGGGATGAATGGCTCTGAAGGAGATGTTATGGTGCATCAAGCAAATCCTCCTTAGTTCACATAATTATTGACCCGAGACATCACAATTATTCCTTCAGAGCCATTAAGGGTCAAATGTGTTAATCCCATTGCCACCACAGATTATTTGTTATACAGTTTAGTGAGTGGGATAAGAATGATGCTATATGGGAACCGCACACACCATTTGGAGACTGCCTCTCTTCCTTTGCCAAATTTTGGTCTTGTTACCCAAGAGTTTTCTTACACTAGTAGTAAGACACCATATGGGGTGGAGTAAGCAGCCAGAGCAGCAGGAGGAAGTATGAAGCCACCAGAAGGCAATATGTCCCATTGGGATAACACAGTTGCTCTCCTCCACTGTTTCTGCTGTGCACTGGCACAGAGCTGGAGAAGAGTCATTTTCCTTCTAAGTGCAATCTGCTCACAATGCACATAGGATTCCCTCTGATACAGGGAATCGCTGTCACCAAACTTGCCACCTGAAGGCAGAGAAGTAGCTTTTGTATCCTTCTACATCTGCGAAGGGCAGTGGCAAGCAGAGGTTTAAGCAGAGATATACCTGCCAGCTGTACCAGCTAAAGGAAGACATCTCCCCTGACAAAGTCTGCTACCCTTATTATGGCACTACAAAGTAGCCAAATCCACAAGAGCTGGAGTATAACTGCAAGACATTTCTGTGTGCCTGTCAGACCTCTTGGATGAACACACAAATCTCTCAGCCACTTACTCCAAACAGCTTTATACACATTTATGTACACACTTGCACCCTCTTTTGTGGGCAGCACCTTAAGGGAGCAGCTTGTCCCAGCTCAAAGAGCAAAACCCACAGTGAAGACATCAAGCCTTCATCAGCCTTTCTCTGACGAAAAACTGCTGACATGTAACATCTGTGACACAGAGCAACAGGAATTGGCATTCCTGAAGATACCCCTTTCTACCCTACCCTAAAAAATGACAGTTAATTCAAATTCATTTAATCTCAACAGTGGAATTCTTTGCCTTTTCTTTAAAAAAACAAGGATAGCCAAGGTAGGAATTGCTGGGAATGTCTAAAAATAATTTAAAGCTACTCACCCATGATAAACAATCTGCTGAAAAGCTAAGCTGAAACTAAGTACCTTCAGGCTACACTGGGCTGGTGATTGCTGGCTGGACTGCCCATGATACTCTTCCTGAAAGCAATGACACACAGTGAACTATGAAGCAGGACATTTCAGTGGAGGTAAACACCAGCTGTGCATAACCCCACAACCCACCAACTGCAGAAGGACTCCAGAAGGCCACTGGTTACAACATGCAAAATATTTGAGGTGTTACAGGATCCTTAAACACTTGACCATATGCACCCCAAAACAGCACATAACGCAATCCATCATGGCTGCAGTACTCTGCATCACTTCTGTGGCACACAAGTACACTTTTAAACATGGAATAAGCAAAGTTTATATATATATATATATAATAGGACACAACAGAAGGATGAGTATAAACCATTTAACTGCACCATCTCTCATTACGGAAGACTACTCTGTGGTTCCTGTTTTGTTTTGCTACTTGTGAGCTATAAAACTGCCCATCCCATGACAATGCTATTTCTGTTGCCTCTGCTCACACTATACATTACTCTGTCCTGAAGGATATACACATAGATGCAAATATATTATTAATATGATAACACAGGGCCTCATTTTCTTGCCATTTTTTAATACTGAATTGGTAAAATCTGCACTGCAGCTTCTGTTAAACTGCTTTTCAGTAGCAAAACACTTCCAGGGAGGCAGGAGAAGGAAAGAAAGCATCTTCATTTGGGGCTTAAATTGGCCTCCAAAATATCATCAAAATCTTGCTTAAAAGAGCCATTTTTGCAAAGTGTGGGAAAACTCTTCAGTGATGTTTGGGATATTCACTTGGGGGAAGAAAGCAGATTTTGGCTGTGCACACCTCAAACTGCACGCAAGTTGAACATTTATAACTTCCCTTCAGATACTTGAACATTACAGAGACTGGGAGGCAAATGAAGAGGGAAATAGAGAAAGACAATAACTTCAGCACACACCAGACAAATGTTACATTTACTTTTCCCTTAGAGATATGCAAAATCTCAGCAAGTGAGTGCGGTGAGCTCATAGGTGAGATCTGACCTGCAAAGTCATAGAGTGGCAGCAAAGCATTTCACAGCTCCTAAATAGCCTAAGTAGAGAAACTGGATTCTCTGTTTTCAGTTCTTTTTGTGAAGGCAATGAAGTCCAGACTCTCAAAGTACTTGAACAGGTTCTTAGGTGTTAAGCAAAAGTGTTATCTCAACCAACATGTATGCAAGAAGTCAGGAGATTCAAGCCAGGTGTGCCTTGAAGATATTTTTTGTATCAAGACCACTCAGCTGACCAAGAGCAGATGTGAAAAATGAGTAAGGATTAATATGAGGGCTCTCACCCATTTCTCCCTCTTTCCTCAAACCCACACATCCACAACTGTACACAACCACGCCGGGCAAACAAAGCTTTTCCACTCACGTGTTTTTATGAATAAGAAATTCAAAGTAAGCTTTTTCTTATAACTGCTCTCCTGTGACAGTAGGAAAACTTGTTCTGCATTTATCCCGGATTCATGAAGTCCTGTGAGAGGTGAGTGTTTACACCTGGCCAACTATTTGCACATTTGTGCCACTTTTAAATCAATCGATTTGTGCTTTTCAGTGATTATCGATGCTGATGTGATGACCACGCTCTGTGTTGTTCTCATCTACTTACAAGTAGAAAGAAGCGTTCAACCTAAGAATTCCCTTTTCAACATGCAAGTAAGGCACATACCACTCACACCGAACATAAACAAAGATACTTGCTAAAGGCCTTGCTTTGTGGCTGCTGTTATTCACAATCAATGTTTTCAGTTTATCCTAGATGTCAAAAATGAAAATAAGAAAGTCTGTACATTCAAAAGCTAATCAGAACCTAATGTCATTATTAATTTATTGTGATTATCAGTCCCAGGTACACACTGCTCATTAAACATGGAGACTATGGATATGATTTGCTGCCACTCACACCGGTATAAGGGAGGCAATTTTTATGGTAATAGAAGAAGGGTAAGATTTGAGCCAGAACGTCAGATGGATTCTTAGCTGGAGGAATTGCAATATGGACAGGACAAGCAGAAAGGACTGCTGCATGCCTATCATTCTGGATTTCCTCTTAGGTAACCTGAACTGTTCCTCCATTTTTCCCTTCCCTCCTCTTCCTATTTCAGGTTCTGAGATCTGGGCTTATAAACAATGATGCCCAGATCTCATCTTAGCATCACAGTTAATACCAACTACAACAGCTGAACTACTCCAGCAGTTATAAAGACACCAGTGCAGCAGGTACTCCAGCAAATGCAGAACTTAAAGCATGTGAGTAGCCCCCTATACTTCAAAGAAAAGTGATCTGATGGAAAAGGGCTCTGAGGCTCAGAGTTGTCTTCAGGATAACTAGGAGACCCACATAGAAAAGTCACTTTACTAGTGCAATGGATCCCTCAGACATCTTTCAGTGGCTTTTCATTACCAGAAAGAGTTTTTCACTGCTGTCACCTAAATAACTGTTTCCTTGTCATGAACCTTTATTATGATATAGCCAGTTTAATGCCGTGGTGACTGAAATCAGATATTGGGTGTTTATTGATTAAAAAATGCTGGGCAGTAAGTTTCCTTTTCAGACGCTAACATCTAACCTCATAACCAGCATTATACATCCTCATTCCTGCCCATCTCATTCCTGTTCAGTATAGGACAGACTAAACCGCTGCCACAGTGATATGGAAGTTACAAGATTCCCCGCTTCAGAGCTTCTGTAGCATGAGAAATCTCTTTAGTTTTGTCAGATGTTATATGGGCAGGTTGGAGTGAGCATCAACTAACTTGATTTGAGACCCTTTGCTGCTTTCTCAGCTGACCAGGGATCTGAAGCAATGCATTCTGCTCTAATAGCCTACTTCCCTTTTAGCCTTCAAGGAATACAAACATAACAGAAAAGTTTGCCAACAAAGCAGAAATTGAACTGTGTCTCTAGCAAGTAAGTCCATAGCAAGACTTCTGCTACATGCAGAAATCTGCATAGAAAACCGCTGTGTGCAAAGCATTGCAAGTGGAAGGCCTTAGAACAAAAGTTTCTTTATAAAAGGCCCACAAAGAAGAAAGTGGGCTACTCAAGTCATTTCTGCACCAAGAGATTTTCTGCATGAAGATCACTGAGCACAACTACTTCCTCTCACCCCTTTTGCAGAGCAGCCCAAGTGATTTTAATCTCCCTTTTCTCCCTATCACAGGACATAAAGGTTTCCACTGCAAGTCCTGGGACTTGAGTGGCAATCTGAGCTGCACAAAGCAGATGCTGAACTGACAAGCTTACTGAAACTTTTACCAAATTTCTGTGAAATGCACCCATAAATAAAGTCTGCCAGCACTTGCTGTTCTACACTGATTGCCAACATCTCACTCTTCTCAAAATAAATACCTCCTACAACTACTTTTAGTTGCCTGGAGTACTAGATGTTTAAATCTAAGTTAAAAAATACAATTTCCAATGTGGATTAATGATCTCTGCTCAGCGTTAAAGAGCTGAAGTCCATCAAATAGATCTGAAAGATCAAATCAAAGTCAGTTGCTATCTGTACATAGAACTGCAGGGCCCATTCTGCCTCAAGTGATTTATGACAGCTGCTTCGTCATGCACTTTTACACACAGTAGTCATAGGTGCACTTCCAGGTTTTCCTAAATCCTGGGCAGAGGGTAATTCTTCCATTATTTCACTATTTCTTGGTTTTAATGTCTGAAAATCAGAAGCATTGAAAAACCAACTCAGGTAATCATCCATAAAAGGAGGAACACATTCAGTTGTAATAATCACTGCTTGAGCAAAAATCAAGCATCTAGAACAGAATATATAACCCATTTCAGAGCATTCTTTCTTTACAGTTTTAAATATTATTTAGTTTAAAGAAAACAAGCAAGAATTTTAAGGAACAGCAGTATTCACTCTAAGTTATAAACCAGCTAGCAGGTTGTAAAACACCTGGAGAAAGCAAACATACACCCTAGAACACCAGCTCATGTCTCAAACCACATATCAAGTGTTCTGGCCCTAAGTTACAGACAGATACTGAGTTATCACTACGAAGAGTAATATTTCACTAGGGGTAAGTCTGCAGTGCAAGACTAATTTTAGCCAACTACCACACATTTAATGGTACTTGTGTTACCCATCACCTGAAGAACTCACCCCAAGATACATTAAGCACCCAAGATGAGATTAACACAAAAGCAAAGGAAAAAGAAAAGGGTAAAGATATCTTTGAAGAGGATTAATACACAAGGGTCCTGCTGGCAAACTCCATCCCAAAGACCCAGCCAAATATTAGGCCATGGAGTTGTAAGAAAATGCCACTATTTGATCATATTTTTCTTCCCTTAGCAAAGAAACATCAAAATTATCCAGAGTTTACATTTTCTCTGTTGGCTCATCATGAATAGTAAAGTCCATCTCCTTCCTGTTACCAAAGCTGTAAAGAGCTGAACATTTGCAAAACATACATTTTTAAGACTCCAGGGAGACCTTACTGCGGCTTTTCAGTTCTTAAAAGGGTCCTATAAGAAAGATGGTGACATTTTAGCAGTGCTGGTTGCAATGTGACAAGGGGTGATGGCTTTAAACTGCAAGAGGGGAGATTTAGGCTGGATGTGAGGAAGCAATTCTTTACAGTGGGGGTAGTGAAACACTGACACAGGCTGCCCAGAGAGGTGGTGGATATGACATCACTGGAGACATTCAGAGCCAGGCTGGATGTGGTTCTGAGTAACCCGATCTAGATGAAGATGCCCCTGCTCATCACAGGGGGGTTAGAGTGGATGAGCTTTGAAGGTCCCTTATAACCCAAACCATTCTGTGATTCTTTAATTCTATGAAAATCACTTATGACAGCAGATGTGTACACAAACATATCATTCCTACCAGTCAACTCTTTAAAAGGATGAAGAACTCTAAACGAGGCTTAGGCCATGCCTCTGTTGGCTGGACTTTGACTATCAAACAATCTGAGCAGCCACATTACCATTTCAGATAGACACATCAGTATAGAGAAATCCATTTTACAGTATAACCCCACTTTCTAAACTCAGCCAAAAAGAAGCTGAAGTTATAAAACACAGTTCTAGTTCGGCTGCTGATAGATGATTATGTCCTTTCAGGTTAATATATCTAATATTCCTTACAAAGCCAGACTGAGCACTAGCACAAGCAAATGAAACCATGCTATGGATTGCACCATTCACAGCCCTTATCCAGAAGCTCAGAGGCCAAAACCCCACCTGTAGCAAGAGAAAGGCATATAACCACTTTGGATTCAAATTCTTATCCTCCTATTTGATAAAGCACAGCACATCATCCCTGGAAGTGTTCAAGGCCAGACTGGATGGGGCTTGGAGCAACCTCGTCTAGCAGAAGGTGTCCCTGCCCATAGCAGGGGGTTGGAACTGGATGAGCTTTAAGGTCCCTTCCAACCCAAACCCTTCTGTGATCATTACAGCCATCTTTTCAATGAAAGGGAACATTTATTTTACACATGCAAAACCAGGCAACTTAATTATGACCCTTCTGATGAGACAGTTCCTAGGTTTTCTATCAACATGTTCCCAGGCCCATTCCCAGGGGAATTTAGTGGTAACATGAAGAGCATGACCGTTTATTTGGCTTAAGGAACACATTAATTTATCTGGCTTATAGAATTTAAACATCTGACAAATGACAGTGTGGTTGATTTTATTCATCAGCTAATTGCTTTGCCACCTGGAGCTGCAGCTTTATATATTCAGCTTATAAAAGATCTGAAAAGGATCTCAATTATTCTTTAATTTGTTCCTTGAATATAAAGTAGGAAAATCTGGCTTAATCAAACATTGTCTCAATTCTATTGGGATATGTCTAGTTACCTTATAACAAGGTAAGCTTTCATTTAATCATATGATATGATAATTCCCCACTTTCAAGCCAAGTATCCTCTTAGTTACAATCAATTTTCTACTGAAAAAATAAACATTGTCTCTTTACTGAAATCCCTGTAGAGGAAAATAGTCCTTTTAATGCAACTTGCTGTTAATACAACCACCCTAGGAATTTTTCTGTTGGAATTCATTAAACCCCCTCATTTAGCACTGACGGGTAAATTGGGATATCCTGACTTTTTAGAAATTACTCTTCACGCACAGGGTGATTTTGGCATAGCTGGAAAAGTTGGATAATGAGCATTTGGGCAGAATGGTGGGATCAGCACAATCTGGGGGTTATCTTTCATTTTACCACATAATACAAGTTTATTTTATATGGCATCCTCTGTGAAAATTGACTGCCCAGTAGTCTTTGTACTTACTCTGACTGCAAATAACAAGGGAGGGCAGAAGATATATCAGGCACAAAGCAGCTTTTATCTGAGGATTCTGTTTCCATAGGAAGTTAGTACTAAAACCAATATAAATGGGTCATAGAATTCTTCATAGTCACATAACATATGTGCCCACAAGTGCTCTCCACAGCATAACATTCCCCAACACTAGAGCACTTTCATTCTTTAGCAGAGAAAGCCTGGATCTACAATGAGATACAGAAAGAGCGCAGGAGAGATCAAGGTAGCTGGTGTCCCTAGGTGAGTGCTGGAGTACAGTTTGCTACCTGGAAATAGCAGGTTAAATGAAGAAGTTTAAAGTGCCACCACATTGAATGTGAAGCAAATGTATGTGTGTGTTTGCATAGGAATAATTGTGAGGGAAAAAGGGAAAAAAAATAAAAGGAAAAAACAACCCAAACATGAAAAGAAATTCCAATGAATTTGAACTGATGAAACACTCCTTCTTTAACCTTAATGCGCTGCCTGGTACAGTGATAAGTGCTGAGCTAGACAGTACACTGAAAACTGAGGAGTCCAAAGGCTAGCCTAGCTGAAAACGGTATGACAGGCACTGAAGAAACAATTAGATAAGGAGCTGCTCTAGGGAGAAGGAATGCACCAAGTCCCAAAACACTGTGGAACAGAAAGCAGAAAGGGATAAACTGAACCTGCTTCTACAGACACTACAACTCCTCTTGCAGCCAGAGCAGAGAGGACCTGTAACACCTGGCCACAGAAAAGGCAGTGACAATAGCACAGGAGGAGAGTCTGAACGAGAGAGTGAGGCAGCTGACACAGCCCCATATGGGCCATGGAGGAACAGTTGGGTGAGATAAACACGCTTATTGAGTTCTCAGATGAGGAAGACAAGAAAAAATCACCCAATAAAGGAAGCAAGTGAAGATCTACCTAATGATACCTATTTTGCATCTCTGGCTTTGGTGACTTATAGTCCAGCTCCAATTGCCTTTCATTGTTTGCATAGAAAGCTTCTCATTTTGCACATCTAGAATTTGACAGCACTCTAATATGCACTAACGGCATTAACAACAGTGATTTGTGATATTAACATCATACTGTTTATTAATCAGTTTTAGTACGTTTTTATCTTCATAATTGTACTTAGATTTGAGCACTTTGGGCAGCTGAGTTGTATTAAGGGGAAGCAGACACTGCTGAGGGATTTGAAGGAGAGGACTAACTTCCCCTGAAATTAATTTCTCCAGCAATTCAGATTCTCACTCTCTCTGGAAGGCTTTACATGCAGCTGGAAAGCCACAGTATACAGCATGGATACAAACACACAATGGCACTTTGAATTCAAAGGCCATTGACTTGGGTAAATACTCTACAAGAAACCTGGAAGTCTTGTCATAAAATGAGACAAGTGCTTCTCTATCCAACTTTCATACTCTGGATTCAGGAGGCAGAGGGAAGCTTTCAGCAAAGGAGCCTGGTATTTGGCAATACTTCCTTGAGATCTCCCTGGAGCTCTCTTCTGTAGGAATGTCAGCTTTGTTCCCCTCTAGCATCTGATCCACATATGAGGTTGACGCAACAGCTGACTTCTCACTTAGCTTTGTTCACCAAATTCAGGCAGCAATGGCCATATTTTTAGCACCAAAAATTCTTTTAATCAGTGTCCCTCTGGCCTCAAACAAAGATGGATCCTGGATGCGTTTAAGCCATGGCAAACTTCCAGCCTGTTTACTTGGAGAGGATTCTATAAAATGGACATGTTTCTGAAAACAGAAAAACAGTATTTCCAAAGCTAACACACAGACCCATTTTCTGCCTTACAAATATCAAAGACCCAAATAGGTTTCTTTAATGCAACCTGTGGTTTGTGTGTTACGCACCCATAATCAATCCAGAATATGGAAAACTCTGAATTCAAACAGAATTCAGGCCTAGACAGGCTGCAAAGGCTGCATTTCTTGGCAATATTTGAATAGCAAAATACTCCTAGCATGGGCATACCACCAGCTAATTATTCATTCTTGCTTCCTAATGAACCTGCCTTTTACGCCAAGTGGAACAACTCAATGTGATGTATAAAGCATCACAGAGCATAGAAATTGATAAGGTTTGTCTTGACTTTTATGCAGAGCTTGCATAAGAACAGAGAGTGCTTTGAGTTCTGTAAGAGTGCAAAGCACTATGTTCAGCAGAATGACTCCTGGCAGAAATCAGAAATACCTACATAGACTTACAACTGGAGTCACTATAAAGAACAGAACTGGAGTATCCTTGGCCACATCTTTCAGATCACCTACCAATGCTCCCCTACATCTGAAAAACTGCCAGAGCCAATCACGACAGCCATATCTATGTCACTAGGGTTTGCTATGCTTGCATATATCTAGTAAACACAGTTATTTACAACTGCAGTGTGCTCTTTTGGTCTATTCTCATTCTCTGGTTATGAAAATAACAAGAGACAACAGTAGTCCCATTAGATTTTGGCTAGCATCAGAGAGGCTGTCCTGGCCAACAAGGAGAGCGCACTTCATCCTCCCAAACATATGGCAGCGATCAAGTGGAGCACTCAATTAGAGCTGTTCAGGACTCTCCCAACTTAATCTTTTTTCAATGACTAATCTCTTGTTTTCTTAAAGAAATACCTATCCATGAAAAACACATGTTTAATAGGGATTTGGGACAGCATTTCCCTTATTGAAAAAGCTATTATTTTCATCTTCTAGCCTGTGTTGCTATTCCCCTGCTCTACTCCTCTCCATCTCTTTGGCCTCCAACAACTAATAGGAAAAGTAAAGGACTCCCATACTACCCAATTTTTAGAAACTGAGAAGCCTTGGAAGAGTTTCATTAAAGACAAGAAAAGAGGGGGGGGGGGTGGAATATCAAACTAAAACAACTTGCAGAACAGATCAGGTCTTATTCCCAAGCTTCCAAGCTCCAAACATCGTCAGAGCAAGGAGTATTTCCCAGGCTCAAATTAAATACCATTGCCAATGGTCACCTGCTCTCACATTGATCTCGTGGCCAGCTTGCATCCATATCAGCCTTAGAGATCCTGAGAGCATTGGCAAGAGATACTGTGATCTGCAAGTCCATGTAACATGAACATTTCTCTAGAAACAATCATACAATCATAGAATAGTTACGGTTAGAAGGGACCTTAAGATCATCCAGTTCCAACCCCTATGCCATAAGCAGGAACACCTCACACTAAACCATGCCACCCAATGCTTCATCCAATCTGGCCTTGAACACTGCCAGGGATGGAGCACTCACAACCTCCCTGGGCAACCCATTCCAGCATCTCACCACTCTACATAAAAGTAGAAATTTAGTAATGGATTCAATAGCCGCTCCCCTTTGCTTTGCCTGCTCTCTGAGTGAATAAATTGTACTTTTAAGCACATCATTTACTTTTAGTATAGCCCAATAATATTAACAGTCTAATGTCAGGGGTAATAATAAACTAAAGACATGAGAAAGACCTCATCAGTTTTCAGTTCAACTCAGTCAGAGTTCCTGTCTTTTCACTTTTCTGTCACACAACACAGGAGAAAAAACAAAGAAGGAGGGAGGAAGGAAAAAAACAAGGGAAAACAACATCCAAATCTTATCTACCAACCTTCCACCATATAGCAGGCAGGGACAGCTTTCCTACCAGCACTGCTGTGCAACTTTAATTCATTACAGGGCAGTCTCATTAAAATGGATATGCCCTGAATGGACACCACAACTAGAAATTACTCATGAATTCAGCTATACAGAGCTCAGCACCAGACTCAGCTGGGCTGATTAGATGAACATATAATTCTCTCAGCACCCCTCATTCGATGGATGCTATTATTTCAAGCCCTAACAAACCTGTCTTTCACAAGAATTTAGTACCTCCCTGCTTTTACTGAGGAACAGATTTACCCCTGAAATAAAGAAACACAGAAAGAAAACCCATATTACAGAAAGAGTTATTTCCAGTATAGGGACACAGTCCAGTGCATTCGAAATCTCGTGAAAAAGCAAATGTTTATTTCATGTCTTCCTCATTGTGGCTCTTTGTCAGAAACCTTGTTACTCCTTGACAAAGGCTGAAGACTTTGGAGGGAACATAATCTAAAAATTACCTGCACTGTGGACAGAAGAAACCCAAGAAAGACTAATAAGACCATCTGAGCAAAAGCAATAGATAGCACAGAGTCTGAAAGGCAGTGTTATCGCATGCACGTAAGCCAAGCCAATATTTTGTAGCAGACAATATCCCAGAGAGCACAAAGCTGATAACCCTCACACTACACAGCTCAGATCCAGCATTATTACATTAATTTGTAGGTATTATATTATGAGGATAGTTATTAATTAAAAGGAGGAGCACAGGACTAAGGAGGCCCTCTTCACAGAAGATGGAAAACAGCACTCCTTCGACAGACAACTGGGACACTCCTAACAAACCACGCTTCTTTAAAGGCTAAAAATCCCAGACAGATAACTTGTTATTACAGTCACCAGGCAAGAGGAGGTACACAATCATGGGCAGCTGAGAGAAACCCTCTTCACAAGCATCAAGCAGGCTAGAGCAATCACCACTCTTCTCTGAATTGGTCAAAGAGGGCTGCGTCAATGGAGCACATGAAGGTTAGACTCAGTGTGCTGCAACACAGCATTAATGGGATTCTGGATGCCCCCAGGGAGAATTAACAAAAATGAAAGCCACATCCATACTGAAGGTAAAATAATAAGACTACAGCTTGCATAGGTCTTAAATGGATAAAAACAAATCCATGTCTGATTTAATCTCAACAACAAACCACATTTTTAAGACAGCTAAAATAAGGCAAAGTCTACTCCAAGCTTTAGATGTAAAGAGAGCTTTTGGTTTTGAGCACTTGCAATATAAACCAAGGAAAGAAAGATTTGTGACCAATTCTCAGACAGTAACCTTAAAGATCAGAAACTGCCACATGCTGGAAGTGTTCAAAGCNACCACATTTTTAAGACACCTAAAATAAGGCAAAGTCTACTCCAAGCTTTAGATGTAAAGAGAGCTTTTGGTTTTGACCAATTCTCAGACAGTAACCTTAAAGATCAGAAACTGCCACATGCTGGAAGTGTTCAAAGCACTTCCTTTACATGAGGCGATCTGAAGTTCAGCCTCCCACTTCCCAAAGCAAAGCCATCAGTGCCTTCTTGGGTATGTCCACCTCTGCTGTTGAGCATGTTCCACTTTGCGGGCCCTAGTTGAATACTCAAAGATTAAAAAATGAAAAACCTACTTTAAATACCAGCATTTATTGAAGATACTGAAAGGCTGGATACCTGCCGTCATCTTCTCTTCAGTTCTCTTAGAGAGGACAGCTCAGTGAAAGAATTCCAATTCCCTTCCACCACGGTTCAAGCTCACTTGGATTTCATTCCACAAACATGGGTATCAAAAGCTGTCATTTCACCAGTCCACTGTTGGCAGATAGAGCTCTCTGACATCTATCTTGCCCCAACTATACTCAGACTGGTACCCAAGTATCTTTAACCTTCCTTTGTTCAGTAGTACTGTAATTCCCTTCCCAAATACTCAGATTAAAATGCTTCCAGGCATGAAATCAGTCAGCTGTGGAGCTCCCTCTCACAGTAAGCAGCAACAGTCATACTGCATGAAGACTGAACAAAACACTGGAAAGCTACTGTAGGGAAAAATCTTGCCTCTAGGAAAGATAAGTATGTTGAACATCCCTCAAATACACTGCTGAAAACTACTGTTGTGAGACCTTAATATTCTTTAATTTCAAGAATGAATTTTACACAAAACCTCTGATTTCTTCAGTTGGGGATCTATTCTTCAAATTGTCTGCTGATTAAGCCAGGATGAGAACTATTATTTCTTTTCAATCTCTTCATGTACACACTGAGAATTAAGACAAATATCATGCTTCAACCCTTAATTTCTACAGATTTTAACCAAAGCCAGAAGGTCTAATTTTAGCCTAGCACATGGAGGTAAAAACATGTAGCACTTCAGTTAATAGAACTGTACCCATACAAAACTTGTGAAGATAAACTGAGCCCTGAATCCGATTTTAAAGCTTAAACAGACCAGCAAAAGACTAGTGTAAAAGATAGTATATGGAATGTATGCAATAGCTGCCTCATCAAACTGGGATGCTGTGTAGAGATAACATGGCACTACAACCATGTACTTGGCTACAACAATATAGGCAGCACTGTAATTACAATAATGACCTCCCAGAGCTATTGTGTCTTTAATTAAGTCTTTAAGAGTAGGCATTTGCCACTTAATCCTAACTCACTGTAACTACTGCAGCGTATAATCTACATTTTCACAAAGAATTACTGTGTCATATTTCTGTCAGAAAGATGAAAGGGAATATTTTAGTTCAAGTGGCATTTACAGAATGAAACCGTATGAAGTAAGAGGCCCATAGATGTCCTTTTAACAGCACTTCAGACCAAGTAAATGCTTCTGTTCCCTTTCTTTCTCTACTACTCTGCTTCCTCCTAGTGTAAACTGGGAGAAAGCAGGCAGGAGGGGCTACACAGAGCCAATATCACAGCTGATTACACGGATGATAAAGCTGTGACAACAGATTTTAACCAGAATACAGCGCACAGCAGCAGTGCCACAGACTAACAATTTTCAGGTTTCACTTAACTCTTTACCACTCATCACAAACCAACCAGCAAATCGTTCTTACTGGTATCCACCAACTCTCACCAAGCTGTCTTTGGAGCGTTCCTGAGATCTCATATCATTCAGATGTATTGTGACCTAAAGAAATATGCAGTGCAAATGGATATTGCCATGTTATTTTCAACATCTTCAATAAACTGTTATTTAGGGGTATTTTTCTAATAATGGTCCTGCAAAAGTAAGGAATTCTTCCCAAAAATATTTGTGCGTGTGTAAGCAGAAGAGTTTGTCTGTTGGCTGAATGGCACCACTGTTAACTCAAACATAGAGACTCTGAGTAGCTCTGTCAGTTCTACTTTACTTTAACAGACTCACAGGCACCGGAGATGAGAACAATTTTCTGCTTGTTTATGTGAGGGATTCTTATTCTAACTATGGAAACCTGACTCGGCCCAATTTCCACATCTTTTCAGTCTCGTCTTTGATATCAGTATTTTCACTCCACTTTACTACTCGCCTACATCAACTCAAATATCACATCCAAACACTTTGATGAATGAGAAGAATTAAATCAAAAACTATGGCAGTAGCAGGGGAATTTTAAAGTGATCAGCTCTTGTGTGTTTCTATATCACCACAAAGGACTTTCAACACTTTGTCTTGCCATAGGACACCAGGGAAGAAACAAACACAAGATGATCTTAAGTTTTCCCTATAAATAAGGCAGGGTCTTTTAGTCAACAGTCAGCACTGATTTAATTCAGGTGCTCTTATTCCTGTAGCCTTTCCAAAAGCACCCACAGCCCAATCTCCTCCCAGACTTTGATGTCTTCTCTGAGCCTTCTATTATTTCTCCAAGTGAGTATATTCAGTTACTCCCCTGGCTGGCCTGTAAAGTACTGAAAATAAAGCACTGCTTGTGTTAATATGCTACTTGAATGACACACACACACAAATAGCACCAAAAATCTTCTCCCTTGTCATCAGAAACACTAATGTTTTGTCTGCAAAGTCCTATTTTATTATTGTCTTCCTGACCTTTGGCATTCTTGTTCTTCCCTTTTACAAGATATTTCATGAGGCTGGAAAATACACACCATTCACATCACAAGATAAATGTCAACAGATGCCTGAAGCCTTTTCCTTTCTCTTTTCCCTTTCTTCCCTACCATTTGCTGGAGTGTTAAGATAGTATTACCTTCCCAAGCTGATCTTGATAGTAATCCCAAGTTTCTAGAGCAGGAGAGAAACTGGTGCTCAGTGGTTCCCTTCTGCCATTTCAGGTATAAATAATACTACTACATCAGGTACAAGAGATGCAACCTCCTAGCAAATTCTCCTGCCATCACCATCCATGTCTAGAGAGGTAACAGAGGCGGATACTGACTTGCGAAAAAATCGAACAAAGAGATTTTGCGTTATAACACCCGATGCTTTACTCACACAATGAACCCAATTTGGCACACACAAGTGGAAAGACTTCTTGATAAATATCTGTTGGTGTGGACAAACTACCTGTAGAAAGGCAGCTGAAGGAAAGATGTTTGAAAGGGTTGACAAGAAGTACTCTCCTTGCAAGCAAGTATTGCAAGCTCTTCTAACACATTAGGAAGGGTCTATAAGAACGGCCCTCAGCCAGTACTGCCTAATGGAGTACCAGAGGAAAAAGTAGTTTATAAAAAATGGGGTCCTACTAGCAATGATGTAAACAAGGTCTTTTCTCTTGTGACTGAATTGAGAATGGGGAGAGAAATGACAATAGAATCATGGAATAGTGAGGGTTGGAAAGGACCTTAAGATCATAGATACCTTTTTTAATCTCTGAATTCAGCTAATCACAGGAAAACAAACTCAAAATAGTCTCCAGCGTTTCTGCTCAGTACAAGATTCTATAGCACACCAGAACTATTCTATTTGATTTTCTGATTACCTCCTTCTTATGGGAAGCTAATTGTTAAATTAAAACACTTTGAAAAAGTTTCAGAAGCTCAAAGGAAAAATACTCCAATTTTCCCTAAATTAAAGGTATTACTTCAGTATTTCAGAATGCTTTTCCTTTTGTTTCTGCTTTTAAAGAATAATCCACCATCCCTGTGAGGATACAGCAATGTGATAGATGCATCTTAAATTACTTCCCTAAGGTGAGAGAAAGGAGTTCTGTCTTAATGAACCAGTCCCTCTTGCCAACACTTTGCATACCACCCTTAAGCAGACCCTTCTCTCTGGGCTTGATGTGAAAAGGTCACTGGCCTTTTATCTGGAGAAGATAGCCCCTGCAAAGTCCAGCCATCTCTTCATTTCATTTGACACCAGTACAACAGCCTCTGCTCTGCAGTTACAAGAGAGGCACCTCGGAATGCCTGATCACATATCTTTCTGCTACAACTTGACAAGCTCACGGTGTGAAGGATGTGTTAGAGCTCATTCCATTTGGAAAAGAACATCGTTAACTGCTGCAATAGTACCTATCTCTCCTTCAGAATACATGCTAAGTGATTGCAAGTTCTTGACTATCCGAATCACATCCCAAGACTTGCCATTGATTTCAGTGAGCTTTATATCAAGCACACTTTTAGCAAATGAGATTGTTTGGGTTTGATTTCTTCAAGGAATTTAGGTTGAGTCCATAAATACTACAATAGTCTCAGGTAGCAGCACAACGTGACCTACAGACTCCCATACTTTTACACCTCAGGCAGGATGAGTTTCCCCACGTGCATACAACTGCCCCCTTTTTAAAACTTGATTGCATCACACAAAGACATTTTATTAACAGAATTCTTATTTTGATACAAGGCAGGTTTTTAATCCCACTGGGCTGAATCACTCCTGCAGATACTGCTTCTGGTATTTTAAAGTCATTCCAGAAGTGGGAAACAAGTATCTTCACAGAGATACCTGAAATCCCATTCTCTCGCAGTGCAAGTATCCCAGCAAATAATAAGTTTATATACCCTAGGAACAGGAGGAGTCAATGAATTTATATGCAAGACCTTTGGGCAGGAGTCCACTCCATGCACTGAAAATCAGGCCAGCTTTAGGCACTTAAGGCATGCAAAATAACAAAAGGGATTTAGTAGGTTTGACCAAACCTTTCTGACAACAGAAGGATCTATCCCCTAAAGACAAAAGTAAAGCAAAAGTCCACATTAAGTACATGACTAGTAACAAGAAATGAACAGACACATTCAGGTTTGAGTTCAGTGTCTAAAAATTAAAAACTTAAACTTAAATTAAAATATAGGGNCTTTCTGACAACAGAAGGATCTATCCCCTAAAGACAAAAGTAAAGCAAAAGTCCACATTAAGTACATGACTAGTAACAAGAAATGAACAGACACATTCAGGTTTGAGTTCAGTGTCTAAAAAATAGAAACTTTAACATATATTAACATATATGGATGAAGCCTTGCATGACATGGTTTACTGTCAGGTGTCCCTGCCTATGGGACTAGGGGGGTTGGAACTAGATGATCTTAGGGCCCTTTCCAGCCCTAACTATTCTGTGATTCTACATATGACATCTAGATTCTTCCCAACTACTTAAACTGGGAGCAGAATCCCACTTGCCATTGATTTTAGATGCATGCTATTGATTTTAGATGCATGAGGATTTCTTTTTCTTTTTGTAAGCTTTCTATGGATGAGCAAATATGGCCCAAAAGGTGCTTTTCTGCTGAACAGAATGCAAAACCTGTGTTTACAATGCTCATGAAAGCTACACAGCTCCCCAGTGACAGCAGAAAAGGTGGGGAATGGTTTCCCACCCCCCGCATTGTACTTTGCACACTCTTACATACAGAACTGCTCTTGTGGCGTCCCCAGTGAGCTAACTGGAAAGCAGACAGAAGCAGGTACTGCTATTACACCAGAACATATTGTCAATGCTAGAGCCAACTTACCATCACCAAAGATGCCAATTATTCCCAAGCCACTGATAGATCCTTTTTTTTTAATCCCAGACAATGATCTTCTGCTGGAGGCTTTTTCACACCCATGACTGAAGTATCCCTGGTGGCACACTGGCTAATTAAGAGCAAAATCCACATCTTGATGAAATAACACTGCCACTGGAAAGGATTTCTACAGTTAGGAACATGCTTAATCAGGCTGGAAGGGGCAGCATCCTCAAACTTGCACTAAGCACAGGGAAGAGGTCTACAGCTACCAATAAACAATGATGAAAAGGACAGTGATTTAAAGCATATTGCCATGACATTTTTATCAAACTAAATGAGTTTGCTAGGCCCAGTGGCTGCATATGTTTATTGTCATTTAATGTTCGGATAGCAACACATCAGGCACCGAGTATCAGGAGGTGCCGAATTTAATAAGTCATTTTGACACTGGTGTGAAATGAGCAAATCCGCATTCTGAGGAACGTGTTCACACTCCGAGCAGACAGGCAGACATCCTAAGCATGTGAGGTGACACCAATCAACAACAGAAAAGGGGAGGTGGAAAAGAGAGGGAGAGAGAGATGAAAGCCAGGAGAAGAAACAGGCAGCAATACTCCCATGAAAAACTAGTTCTGTCCTGTCTCCTGGCTTGGCTGGTTGGTGTCAACGAGGCAGATTTCTCTGCCCTGAGCCTGAGATACGGTGCATATCTTCGATGGCATAAACCTCATGTATTATTTAAGCCCTACATGGATTATCTCAAATGAACTAAAATTAATGTCATGGAAACCTATCAGGACTTTTTATTGCTTTCGTGGTGATGCAAAATTCCTGCCACGTGCACAGTTAATCAGAACATGGGGTTTAGCACAACAAGGCTGGCTCTGCACACACAGGCTTTGAGAGCCCCTCCGACACTTCCTCCTCGAAGCCCAGAGGAGTTGTGCTTGTGTGAGCAAACTAAGGCTCTGGCTTTTCATGACTTTCAAAGAACCAGCAGCAGTTTTGATCCTGGCTCCTCTGCCCTCTGCAGATTGGCTGCTCGCTCCATCCCTCATCTTCCAACCCTATTTATATTCTCTTTACCTCAGGGTATGTCTGTAGTGCAGAGGTATCTGAGTTTGCTGTAAAACTCGCCTGCTCAGGCACTGCTGCAGATGAGGCTGTGTAGAGCTCAGTGCAGGCTAATTTACCCCTGCTGTCACTAGTTAAACTATGCCTACCTGACAGGCTCACTCCCCATATTCATCCTTACCACCATGTCCCTGTCCTCACCCCTTCACTTCCAAATTTCATCATGAAGCTTTTCAGTGGGCTGATCCACTTCTAAATTAGTCCTTTTTACTCCCCAAAAAAAGTGTTGATACTAATCCAACAATCCTTTTGCAGTTTGAGGTTTACCTTAAATTGTGTCTAAACTACAGGGCTTATAAATGCCACTACCCCCCAGTCCTGAATGCCTAAAAATGCAAGTAGCAGAGTCTCAGAATTAAAACGTCATCTCCTTGTTTTGCAGAGCATCAACAGGTACATTGAGATATGATATAACAACTGTTATGATGAAGTAAAATGAGGCACTTGGGTACATCAGCTCAAGTAGGAGCAGCATTAGGGAGATGTGGTAGAAAGGGAGGAAGAAGATAAACGAAAGCATACTCTAAAAAATGAGGACAGCTACTGTTTTGCTGGGCTGATGGGAGGTCTCAAGAACAGTGTCAGGTTTGCAACATCAAATAAAACCCAGGCTGAGATGATCTCCTTACCCATCACCAAACACATCACTGTACCTGGTCCAGTCGCAGACTACATCAAAAAGCTGGCAGATATCTGTCTCTTCCCCCCACCCTCTCCAAAACCAAGGACCAATCAAACACTGTCTTGAGCAGTGAAGCAGAACATTACCATTTCGGCCATAAGCCTCCTGCAAGAGATGAAGCTTCATGCCCCAGGGAGATTCAAGACCCAGCACTTTCCACTCACCAAATTTCCCCACACAATTCGGGTACAGGCTGGGGGGCATTTTACAGGCTTGAGGGGTTGGAATTCAGTGAGATCACTCTGGCAGCACATGGCAACTCCTAGTTATCAATGTTAAAAGCATGTCATATTGGTTGTCAAAACTTTTCAATAAGGCCTGGAACAAGAGCAAGAGGGGCTCTGGGACCCCAAAAATCCTAGTAACAGGAAGAGCTGTGTACAGTGTTGGACATGGAACAAGCAACATGCAGCTGTGAAAGACCAAGGGAGCAGGAGGGGGATTACTGAGCATGCAGACTTGCAAGTGAATCAGAGCCCTTGAGCCAGAATGTGCTAGGAGAAGATGGGGGAAGCACTGGTTCTCAGCCAGGTCTGACACTCAGGGCCTAGAACACATCCCCTTTCTAGGATGTAGCTGGCCAAGCTGAAGAGTTCAGCTGGTTGAGTCCAAGGGCAGCTTTGTCTCTGATAAGAGCTGTTGTGAAGAAAGCCAGAAGCAAGGACCTCCCCATTATTTCCCTTGGGAATCGCTTTTAAGCTGAAGTTTTACTACTGACCCCACCTTTGCTAACTGTCAAGGATCAGTGAGGACTGACTGCTCTGCAAGGGACAGGAAGCTGGGAACAGAGCAGGATAATAAAGCAGACACAAGCACTGACCTCACCAGCACAGAGCTGGAATGGAAATCAACAGGTCCAGGTCAGGGTCAGGTTGAGAGTCATCAGACATAGTCCAGTGGTGATGCAGTGAGTCTGCAGTGATGGGGCAGGTCTGATGTCGAGCCAGGAAGCTCAGTCAGCAGGTGCAGGTTAGGGTCAGAGTTATGGCAGTCATAGATACAGCTGCTGCAAGGCTATGATGGAGCATGGGTGGGGGCCAGAAGCAAAGCTCCAGCTTAAAAGCAGTTCCCAAAGGAAAGGAGAGGCTGACTGTCACTTCCAGCTTTCTTCACAAAAGCTCTTATCAGTAAGGGAGCTGACCTCGGACTCTGCCAGCCAAACTCTAACCCAGCCACCTAGAAGACCTAGAAGACCTAGAAGACCTAGAAGACCTAGAAGACCTAGAAGACCTAGAAG
>NDXB01021012.1:0-39555 GCA_002631895.1 Agapornis roseicollis
TCCCTCTGGATGGCATTCCTTCCCTCCAGCGTATCCACCGAACCACACAGCTTGGTGTCAGCAACAAAGATGTTGAACAATACCGGTCCCAACACTGATCCCTGAGGGACACCACTCATCACTGGCCTCCAGCCTGACACTGAGCCACTGACCACAACTCTTTGCGTGCAGCCATCCAGCCAGTTCTTTATCCACCGAGTGCCCCACCTATCAAATTGATGTCTCTCCAATTTAGAGACAAGGATGTTGTGTGGGACAGGGTTGAACACTTTGCACAAGTCCAGGTAGATGACGTCAGCTGCTCCACCCCTGTCCATCAGTTCCGTAGCCTCATCGTAGAAGGCCACCAGATTGGTCAGGCAGGATTTCCCCCTAGTGAAGCCAGGCTGGCTGTCACCAAGCACCTTGTTGTTTTCATGTGCCTTAGAATGCCCTCCAGGAGAATCTGCTCCAAGATTTTGCCAGGCACAGAGGTGAGGCTGACGGGTCTGTAATTCCCCGGGTCATCCATTGTATATAGCAGGAAACACAGAAAAAAATTTGACAGAGTTTTATATTTTCTGAGTACCCATATACACTCCTACCCTATGCCATGAACAGATCTGCAGTCACAGCTTAGAGATAACACCAGGAAACAGTTACTTAAAAAGGCTCCTGAGAACACCCTGGCCTTTCTGTGGAGAAAACTGATCCCTGATCCAGAATGTATGGCTTTTATGCATAAATAGATATTGAAGTGACAAGGAATTTGAGCTTCAATGGGAAGCAAAGGCAGAGGATGGAGAAAATACCTTTTTTCCCTTCTGTCTTTATGCACCACACATGAATCACAGAACTTATGTGGATGTATCCTTTGGAAAACTGACATCTCAGTGGTGAGAGCAGTTAACTACCAGAGAGGCTTACTAAAATGGGTGGGTTTATAATGGAATGAAAGTACTCACACAGGAAATTTCATGGAAACTTCATGGAAATAGGAATATCACCACTTCCTAATAATCACCTAATCACAAGGCTCTCTGTGTCTTGAAATCAGTAACATGGGACCACCGATTTGCTTCTTCAGCTCTAATGCCACAGATTTTCTCAGCTGGCGGATTTATTTTTCTTGAGCCCACTACATAATACGTTCCTAGGGTGGCACCGAACAGAAACATTTGCTCTTTTGAACTGAAGACAGGCTGAGAGACCTGGACTTGTTCAGCATCGAAAAGGCTCTGGGGAGACCTGAAGAGCAATTTCTAAAGCCTAAAGGGGCCGACAAGAAAGCTGGACAGGGGCTTTTAGCAAGAGCAGACAGTGATAGGGCAAGGGGCAATGGCTTTAAACTGAACGACGGCTGTAGCCTGGTGGCTCTGTATCCCAGCCGGCACATAACACGCCTCAGCAACCACAACCACAGCGCTGCCCCGTCACGCGTCGCGCCAGGCAGCAGAGCGGAGCTGAGTTCCCATCTTCCTCCGCCGTGGAGAGCGCTGTGCTCGGCGCTCGTTTGCTCAGGCCTGCGAGGCCGTCGGCTGAAGGGGTGGTGTCGAGGACGATGCTCGTTGCTGTTGCCGCCGCCGCCTGAGCCGGCCGCCCTACGGCGGTGGGCACGGCGCCGGGCATGGGCCTGGGATCGAGCTCCGAGGTTCCCGATGGCGGCGCCGAGGGCTTCCATGTGCACGGGGTGAGGCGGCCGTTGCCGGGCCCGTGGGCGGCTTCGCGGTGGGCGCTGAGGCGGGGATTGGCGGCGAGCGGGGTCCCGCTTCTCCCCCTCCGGTCTTTGGCGGCCGAGGCAGGCCGAGCCCCCGGCGAGGGCGCTGGGCTGGGGGCTTGTCGGCCGCGGGCTCCCTGACCCCACTTGTTGGATCCTTCCAGGGAACTGCCACGACGGCGGGGGAGGAGCGGCCGCGCCGCCCTGGAGGCCGTGGGTACCCGCCCTGCCGGCTTCACTAGGCTCAGAGCCTCGACCTGCCGTGTCTTGGCTGCCGGCAGTTGAGGGGCGCGTTTTGTGCAGCTTTCGAGGAACTTGTCATGGTTTAAGAGCAGGATAGCCCTTTCTACGGCCTCGCTCTCTTCCAGATTCCATTGCCTGTGAGATCTGACTCATAAAGATCTCTGCGGATCTTTACAGGGTCTTGGCTTGGCTCTGATTCCTGCTTCAGCCGGTGTTTTCCCGAGGGGCCGCTTCTCACAGGCGTTGTACGGAGATGCAGATTTGCTCAAACTCCTGCATCTGGCAGATTGTCTGCACGCACAGTGGTTTAAATGCTTGGAGCTTAAACATAGGCAGAAGGATTGCTGGTAACAGCTGTTGCAGACGTTATCACTTCGTTTAGTTGGTGGTCTTCCTCCCGGAGTAAGAGTGGAAACGTTGGGCCAGCGTGCTGCTTTCCACTCCATCGGTAGTTTCTGTTTCTCAGTATCACAAGATAACGTTTATAGGTTACCACTGTTGTTAGGGGTTCTGCTTTTGTCAGACCTTAACTGGGTTAGCTCCATCTGAAGTGACTGTTGGTCACAAAGTGCTGCCTCCTTTCATGCTAACTGCAGCATACTGCTCAGTTTTATGTACTGAAGGGTGATTTTGGTCACCTACAGTATGCAGGAGACAAAGTAATTTCTTTTTCCTCCATGGAATTCATACGAATTCTGATAGGAGACATTTTGAAGACCAAATACCGCAGGGTTTTTTGCAACTTGCATTATTATATGGGAATCTTTATGGCTTTTAGATGTCTGAACAGCTATGTCATGAGCCTGTAATAGCTTCTGTGTACTTTTTTTGCATGCATTTTCATCCTTGATGTCCAGTTATTTGATATTTACATTATAAGGCTCCTTGCATGTTACTTAGAATTTGGAAGTAAACTTTTCTTAACTTTTTTAACCTTTGTTTCACTATAAGCTGGCTCTTTGCTTTAGATGCAGTTTAGGGTTGTGATGAAAGTTAATACTTCCTCCTCCAATTGTGGTTACAGTGGTCAGTTTTGACTGTTACAAATAAAGCATGATGTGGTGTTATGCGGTTTTTTGGTTTTTATTTTCTTTAAAAGCTTTTGCTGAAATAACTGTGCTGTTACTTAAGTATATTTTGTAACCTGTATAGACAGTTATGCCAGCAAAAGCCCCAATACCAATACAACTCTATTAGAGATAAAAAGAAACAGCAGCTTGGTAACACAAGACCAACCGTGAGAGATACCAGTTTAAAGTTTGTTAGCAATGTACTTTTTAGATTAGGTGGTGCATGGATTGTAACTTAGTGTTTAAATTGTGGAGTGGCTTTCAGAAGTCAGATATATTGCAGGTTAAGGGCTGTGGTGTTGCATTAACAAAAGGTAAAGATAAAAGCAGTACAAACTGGTTAGCATGTTCGCAGTGGTTCCCTTGATACATGTTGCTGTGTTAGTATACTTTGAAGGGCGTATGCTTTTATATACTCTGAATATATCAAGCTCTGTGTAACTTTTGGTGGGTTTTATCCTAGTGTGAATGCATTTTATCCCAGTGTGAATGCATTTGAATAGGTATTCACTATATTTCTTTCTTACACTATTTTACAGTAACTTGGTTATAATGAAATTGAGATGTTCCAACTCTTCATGAATCTTCTGTAAGGGATGGCAATCTTCTTGACCAGTACTTGTGGTTAGCCATGTGTTTGTAGCATAGTCTTTTAAGTGTTTCTACTCAAATGTGCTTTAAGTTGTGGGAACTCAGCTGTAAATTGTGTTTATGTAAAACATGGCTGTGATGTAAGTGGGGGCTCTCAATGTTCTCAGGCTATTACTAGCATGGAAGAAAATCCTGAAGCAGCACTTTGAAAACTAAGCTCTTCTCCAAAGTCTTCAGTGTTTAATAATTCTATGCTGTGCACTCTGAATCGCAATGCTTGTATCTTGTGTGGAGTCCAAAACCTGTTTTTCACAGCTTAATTTGGACACTTGTTGTTCATAGTTTAAAAACAAATTCACAGTTGTGGACTGCTTTCTGAGGTCTGTGATCTCACCTGTGGTTCAGCTCTGAAGTCAATATTGAATCAAGTGTAAATACTAACACTGTAAGGTAATGTAAACGTAAAGTGTATGTTTTGCAGGTTCAAGAAAACTCCCCAGCTCAACAAGGAGGACTGGAACCTTTCTTTGATTTCATCATTGCCATAGGACACACTCGGCTTGTAAGCCTTACATGATTTTATTGTTTGGTTTTTTTTTTTATTTGCATCAAATACGGGTATTGTGATGATGAAAGGTAGAAGCCAAAGCTGTTGCAGTAAATGAAGGTTTTCATACTGGACATTGTATATGGCATTTAAAGATAAAGCAAAACTTGGTGGTGTTCAAAATCTCTTCTCTGGCTGGATCCAGATTTGAGGAAAGAGCTTTATTTATGCCTTCAGTCACCCAAACTCCTTAACAGATTAGCACCATGTTTATGGTATTAGTCATTCATGTATATTTTCTGCCACAAGAATATCAAACTGGTGAGTCAATGGTAAGAGCTCAACATTTATTTAAGCAAACTTGTTTCAACATTTGAGAAAGCATGGAAAAGAGTCATAGCCTGTTTGATTGTACTTTTAGACTGGAATACTGTTCCTGTATGTTGAGTTATGAGGAAAGAATTGAGGTTTAGTTTGATTGGGGTTTTTTTTGGTTTAAAGGGTTTGCAGCTTTGGCTGTATGCTTCACCTTAAGTACATATGAGCTGAATTCATTAAGTTTGTCTTGCTTTTGTTAGTGGAGGCTCCTTCTGAAAGTGATTGTTATAATGGCAGACTTTTGTGGAAGACCATTTAGTCTTTTAACAGGGCAGAAATAATGATAGTTCTCTAGGCAACTCCCAAACAGCCTGTCCCTTTGCAGTCAATATGCACTGACTTTGAAGGGTTATTGAATAAGGACTGGGATCAGAGTCATGAAGAACAATGTTGCTGTTTATCGTTAGGCTACATAGTTGAGATCTAATACTGCTGATATTATTTAATAGTGGTTACAAAGAGCAGGAATGTAAGTGGTTAAATGGAGTAGTAGTAAGTGCTTATGTAAAGGGACATGAGCTGACAGTGCTGACTTCTTTCTAATAAAAGAAAACTGAACTGCTGGGACTGTTTTTAAAGCACAGAGCCTATACTTTGACAGTTTTGGTTCTTTTTAGTCAAATTCTGACACAGGCATGACATCTATATGACAAATGCCACTAGAAATAATATTAATCATATCTCTCTTTTTGTGCTCTACAGAATAAAGAAAACAATATGCTGAAAGATCTCCTGAAGGCAAATGCTGAAAAAGCAGTGAAGCTGGAGGTGTATAACATCAAAACGATGAAAATGAGAGAGGTGGAGGTGATCCCCAGTAACATGTGGGGAGGACAAGGTCTTCTTGGAGCCAGTGTGAGGTTCTGCAGTTTCCAGGGAGCCAATGAACATGTGTGGCATGTTTTGGTGAGACAGAGTTCTTTGGTGGCTTGTCAGTGTTCATACAACCTTGTTTTAAAGGGTAATGTTTAGAATTAACATGTATGTGGAAGTACAATGCTGAAATCACACAGAGGCTGTCTTGAAGGTTTGTCTGAGCTATCTGAATAGGGAAAAGTAGTGTATGACTGTTAAATGTTGCCTGTTATTGTGAAGCAAATAACTCCATCCCGACTGGACCAAATAGTGTGTGATAGGGAGAAGATTTTTTCATCCTATATTGAAGAATCAGTGGCAAAAGCAAAAAAATGCTGGCCTGATTTGTGCCTCTGTGTTAGCTAAACTTTATTAATATTAATGTTCCAAAAAGCACCAAAAAACTATTTTAAGATCAAGAAAAATAGCTGAAAGAGTAGGATTGAATAAGAAAGACTGTTATGTGTCTGGTTGTTTAAATAAGCACAACTTCTCAACATCTTCAGAGGATCCCATTTTGAATTGGTAACACCTTGGTCTTTTTTATTCAGGGTTTTTTGCAAGATGTCACACCTTGGGGTAGACTTTTCCAGTCTATTTTGTCCCATAACCAAAATATTCTTTTCTTTTGTTGCTTTTTTTGGGTTAGCTGTTGCTTTTAATAGTGGAGTAGTTTATCCTTCTGCAAGTATGTATGACTCAATGTCATTCTTTCACAGGATGTTGAACCTGCATCTCCTGCAGCTCTAGCTGGTCTACAGCCATACACTGACTACGTCGTGGGATCTGATCAGATTCTTCAGGAGGTAGGGCCCATGTTTCATCAATCATGCCTGCCAAGTGTTTATTGTATGGTCTGGATTTTGTGGGTTTTTTTGTAAGTCTAATGGTGTGTGCATCGAATGCGTGGGGATAGTGTTTAGGGATTTTATGAGGTTGATGTTTATGACAGATGCTTCATGGTTTTTTAAATGTGACAATAAAGAAAATGTTGCCCCTAAAGATCAAACTGCACTAGTGAGTTTTAGTCTGTCTCTGGGGTTTTAGTATTACATGTTGAAGTAAATAACTACCTAAAACACTAAGTTGCTTCCAGCTCCTTGCCTTGCGCATTTGAGTTTAATAACCATTACTTTCTTTTTTTCTTAGTCAGAGGATTTCTTTTCCCTGATTGAATCCCATGAAGGGAAGCCGCTGAAGCTGATGGTTTATAACACTGAAGCAGATTCCATTCGAGAGGTAGTTGTGACTCCCAATGGAGCTTGGGGTGGAGAAGGAAGGTACTGATCTCCCTCTGGACAGTCACTGGCTGATGACAGGTTATACACTCACTGCAAATGGGCTCCTGCTAAGAGTGTTATTACTAATGATTGCAGCGTGTCAATTCCAAGTTAAGCTTTGTTTATTTACACTTGTCAAACAAAACTGTTAATCTTTCCAAAAAAAACAAAACAAAACACAAAACCAAACAGAAAACACAGACTATCTTAGAACTAGGAATTAGGCATGTTCTGGATCCAAACCTATGTTGACTTCCATGGTGTCAGATTCACTAGTTGCATTCTCATAGTCAGGTTATCTATTTTGTAAAGATACAGAAATAACCAACTGAAAGCTAACTTATGTATGTCCAAATGTCAAATGCAAGTGCTCCTTGAGTACTACAAGTAAGTAGAATGATTCTTTTAGGTAGGTATTTCTTGCTATAGATTAAAGACTCAAACTCTTTAGAAAGAGTCAGAATTTAAAATGCTTACTAGATTTGTTTTTCAAGTCTTGTTTTACTTTCCTTGTCCAGTTTAGGATGTGGTATTGGATATGGCTACTTGCACAGAATTCCAACACAGTCTACAATATCCAAGAAAAAGCCAGAAAGCAAACCACCTTCACCCTTACCAGAAGCTGAAACTCCTGTAGCATCTACTGATGGCTACACAGAGGTATGTGAGAAATAAGTTCATACCTTTGGCATGTTCTCTGAAGTTGCTAGATGTTTTGCTTGTTGGAACATTTATAATACAGTATATTTGGGCGCAGCATACAACTTTGCTTGAATGAAACAGAGTTGTGTGAAGAGAAAGTGATAGCTGCTTATGCTGAGCAGCTGGCAGATCACTGGTGTTGGCTGATAGAAAGTTTTGCCAGATATTTTCTTCACATTTTGAAGCGTTGCATACTACAACTGTGTCAGTCAGTGAGAATTAGAAGAATACGCTGCTCACTAGGAAATAAAATACACTTACAAGAATTAAGAGTGGACTGTTCTGAACATACTAGCTTTAAAAGACTACACTGGAACATGCCCTGATTGGTGGTTTGACTGTCATAGGTTCTCTGAATTGGTGTATTTGGAGACTGAGGCAGAGCGCTTTCATAGGAAGATAGTTTTCAGCTGAAGCTTTAGATATGAAAAGATGCTTTTCTTCTTACTGTGTCATTCCAGACTCCTTTATTGGCACCTACTTCTCAGAGTGACAGCTGTGAAATACTTACGAACTTGGATCATTCCACAGATCAAGAAATGAGTGGTTATTCACCAGAGAGCTCACTTTCTCCTCCTCCCCCTCTCCAGAGAGTTATGGATCCAGGTATATTTCCTTAGGTGTTTTTTTTTTTTTTTTCAGCAATTCTTCAAGGGACATTTAAGTAAACTAGNCCTCCTCCCCCTCTCCAGAGAGTTATGGATCCAGGTATATTTCCTTAGGTGTTTTTTTTTTTTTTTTCAGCAATTCTTCAGAGGACATCTAAGTAAACTAGTAACATCTTAAGTCTGAGACTCACGTAAACCACGTAAACCAAAACCATTGGTGGTGGTTTTCCTTAAGTTTTTGACTTCACTGGATTTCAGAGCTGTAGAATTTGGGTACTGGAAGCCTGACTGAGGCTGACATTCTGCAGGGGTCTTTTCACTGATGACAGCTAACAATTAGGTTGAATTCATCTGTATTTAGCAGGGAGGGGACTTTAGTGACTTCAGTCCTGATATAACGTGTCTTTTTCAGTCTGAATTTGTGTTATGTTTAAGCCAGTATTATAATGTTTGCTTTCTCCTTCAGGATTTCTAGATCTGTCTGATTCATTTCCTGAACTTGCTAACCTAAAAGTGTCTGACATGTCTTCATCTGCCTCCTTTAACATACCAGCAGCAGATGCTTTAGTAGGCACTGAGAAGTTAATGCCAGACAATGATGCTTCTGCTTGTTTTGGTAAGTGTACTCAATATTTCCTTTAGGCCTGTGATCTAATTTCTGGAGTGGCACCAACTCATGGGTGCTCCACAGCATCATGCTTTTTGGAAACCAGTCACTTGAAATAAAAATCAGAAAGGGGATTGGCTAAAATGAGACAGAAACAGTAGCAGAAATCAAGTTTAGAAGTGGTCAAAAAATGTTTTTTTATAAGATTATAGATTGTGTGTCTTTAAATGATAATGTTGATGATCCAGATTAAACTGACCTTAAAAGTGTGTATTTCTAAAATCCGTGTATATGGGGTTTTGTACCACTGGCTTGCCTTTACACCTGTAAAGTGAAGGAAAACTTGCAGTCATCCCTGGCAGTCATCCCCCAAACTTTGCCATATAAACACCATACAATTTTCTAATAAAATTAAATTCTTCACACTGTGAATGGCTTTCCCTTTCAAAAGATGGGGTGACTTAGGAATGGAAAACCAAAATCTCCAGCATTAGGAATACAGCAGACAAAATGGTTCATGGCCTGTTAAAAACCTGCTTGTGCCATCAGATTTTCTGAATCTGGGGAGAGCTGAGCAAGCACAGCCCATGTAGTTGACAGTTTTGAGTCTGGTTATGTGCTTGTATGAGGTGTCTCATTCGAGCTGGTTTCCTGTGATGTATGGGCACCAGAGGCACTGCACATTAGACTGACAGGTTTTGTTTATTTGTTTGGTTTTGGTTTTTTTTCAACCTGTTTCCATTTCCCAGAAAATGCTGCAGCTTTGGACCCTGAAGACACAACCATGTGTTCTGAAGGCTCAGTCAAGCAGCCTGAGTTGGATGAGCTGCTGTCGTCAGTTCCATCGTTACCTTCTTTAGCTCTTCCTCATGAAATCTCTTCAAACACAGCAGCAGAAACTGATTCGTTTGAAGATGAAGTTACGCGGTTCAATGACAGTATTCAGAGTTCCTTAACCACTACACCGCTGTGACCAGATGATGAAGCAGCACATGAACAGAAAGAAGCAGCTGCACCAGATGACAGGTGAAATGGATGCTGGTTTTGTTTACAGACTGCCATGTGCTGTAACGCTACAGCTTGGAGTATTTTTCTGATCCTGAAAGAATTACAGTTACTCTATTTTGTTAGCGTATTATGAAAGAAATCATATGAAATGCGTATCCTGTTAACTCTTCCAATTATTTTTTAATGGATCTGTGTTCAAATTTTGGAACCCTGTCCAAAAATAATTAAATTAATGGAGAAATTAATGCAGAAACAAGTTGGAGACTGCCAAAAAGTCAAGTTCCTGAAGTCACATTTGCCTGCACGTGCCTGACCAGTGACAATTGATGGTGATTTTCTCAGTATGATTGATGGCATTAAAAAATATTGATGGTTTTGACTTTCAAGAAAGATTTTTCCTAATGGTACACCTCACTGGGACAGCTCTGGTGCCTTTCAAGGCATTTCCTACCCTGAGATTCCTACTTACTAGTCTGCAAACTGTTACTTTCCTTGGTTAAGTGTCCCTTCTCTGTAGCAGTTATTTGTGTACCATCTCTACAATACCTTTGCAGGAAGGAACGCACCGTGTGGCTTGCTGTTGTAGCATATAGAGAGGACAGAATCATGGTGGTGGGTCCTGTGTTTGGTCTCATGGTTAGAAAGAAAAGTTGGGGGGAAGCATCATGGTTCTTTGAAACAAACTGAAGTGAAAAATGTGGTTGTCTCTGTTTTCAGGGTGATTAGCCTTTTCATGAGTGTGTTGTGCTTTCTGTAGTGACAGAAATAGCTTTTCTTTAGTTGTGCTTTTCTATTCACCCATTGCTATTTTTATATAAATCGTAAGTTTAAGACACAGGGAGGGAACACATTCGTGCAACAACATCTGTTGATTTTTATAGCTGTTTTGTTTACACTTTTCTCCAAAGAGCTTCTGAATGTAATAGCAAACACAAAATGAATGACAACAGAAATCCAGGTGGGTTTATACCCCTCAGGGGAGTGATTCACAATAGAATTTTAAAGTTGATAGTTGGGAATAATGTCACTAGAGCTGGTACAGTTAGTGTGGTGAAATACCCCCACATCCTGGGGTATGAGGTTAGGTGGATGCTTAAGGTAGATGTAAGTTGGAGTATCCTTATTTAGCACAATATTGTCCAATTTCCTTTTCCCTACCCTGTCTCCTTATCCGTTCCTACTGTGATGAGGCAGGGAAGTGAGGGATGAGGCTGATGCCCAGCCATGACACAGGACAGCAAGCCTGTGTCCCATGGGATTACCTTGAACACCTCAGCTTAACCAAAGGCTTGTGTAGCACAAGAGCAATCTTCAGGGGAGTCTGCCCTTACATTAAATCCATACTTTATACCCCCTCATCTCTCTTCTTAGTCTGAAATACTGTTTTCATGTGAAATACAGTTGTTCTGAAAAGGATGGTCAAAATATCTTTTGCTTTAAAGAAGAATGTATTAAGCCCTAACTTCTGGTAGGAGAATGAAGACATTTTACACTCGGTAGTGAAAAGATGATTTTTATTTTGCTATATTGCTAAGATGATCTTCCTCTTTTTTTTTTTCCCCAACTGCCTGCTACAAGGGTGAACAGTGAAACACTAAAAATAAATGTGATTGAAGCTATGGGTAAGTTTGTTTGGTCTCAGAGCCTGATGACTGAAGACATCTAGGTGCTCTCTTTGGGTTTTTGTTGTTGTTTGTTTAGGACTGCTTCTAGTCTTACACCTTTGCCAGGAGTGTTTCTAAGCTGGTGGTAGCTCATTTAAGTGCTGCTGTACCATAAGCACCCTTTGGAAATTTAAGAGCGTAGAATGCCAAAACTTATGCTAAATTTGAAATGGCAAAGTAATAAATGGTGTAATGCTTCGGGCCACCTGTGTCCACCCTGCTCTGTGTCAACTGACTCTGGGGAGGGGGTGAGTCTTACCTGTTCATGAGAACTTGATTCTTTGGTCATAACATTCAAATGGACCTAGGGTTAAACCTCTAGCAGCAGCATGTTGTATTCTAACCTGTGCCTTTATCATTTAAATGCAAAGTGAGCTGTTTCACTCTCTCATCAAATTCCTTTTCTCTCGGTAAGTTGCACATTAGCTTTTGAGATGCCTGAAGATACCTCTCTGCTGAAACAAAGAGTAGTAGAAAGTACTTGTTTACTGGTGGGTGCTGAAGTGAGAAAGCTGCTTAGAATGTCTTGGTTTCCAGCGCTAACTGGGGAAGCAGCAAACCAGTTCTGCCTACACCCCTGTGCTGCAGCACTGTGGGTATAGCAGAAATGGAAAGCAGTAGAGGCAGCTTCCCAGGGAGAAGGCCTTAATTCAGCATTCCCCTCAGCACCCTTCCCATTCTTCATCTTTTCCCATAGCCAGGCAAATGTTTTCACCTCCAAGCGATTTGGATAGATCTAGATACTGCTGCCTCTGGTGAAGTGAAAGCAGTCAGAGGTTACTTGCTGCATTTGATTTTACTGTGTTAATCTGTGTTCAGCTTTCTGAGCATTGCCACTAACATCCAGACATCCTCCCTCTTTGCTTTTGCCTTAAGCAAACCAAACTAATTTGCATTGGTTCTAACAGCACCTTAAAAGGAAGTTTTTGGTTTACGTTACCTTTCTAAGCTACAAAAAGTAACACAGCATTCATAATCCCATGCAAATGATGGCATCACAATATTCCTCAGGGAGACATGGGATGTATTCCACCCAGTCTCTAACCAGCACCTCTGATCTGCATGATGTTTGCACAGCTGCTTACAGAAAAACCTCCAACCCATAGTACAGGAAACAATTTCAGTCGATCACTTCCTCGGTGGCATAAGTGTGTATGTGCTTTAACAGTCCTGCTATCTAGTAGGGTGGTGACTCCACCTGGCTCTCGTTGGGAGCACACACCTACCAGAATAAGATCGTGTGCTTAAAGACTTATGCTACGTATCAAGTTCAAGAAACTTCTAGGGATAAAGTTTGAATCAAATGGGATCCACTGTGAAAGAAAAAGTAATACTTTGGTGTGATGCATGGCCAAAGTGTGGAGTAACTGGGTTCATGCCTTCACAGTCAGTCTAAGCCTTCACCTTTGACAAACACATCCTCTCCCCTTCCTTGGCACCTTCATGCTAATTCACCTTGGTAAAGTCCCTGCCTCCCAAGGCAGCAGCTCTGAGATCAATGTATTGACTTGCAGGATCTGAGCCATGGGGCTGGTTGTTCTCCATGCAGCTACCCAGTGCCCTGCTCCAGCCTGACTGAGGAGCACATATACAGTCCCCCAGCTGCCACTCTCCCACCCTTCAAACTAAGGGACCTTCAAACTAACAAAGCCCAAGTCCCTCATTTTCCCAACACTTGGCAATGAGGTAGAACTATGTTATTGTCTCCTGCTTAGGGCTGCTTTGGAGTAATTTTTTTACTGTTTTTTCTAGAAGTTAATGCTAACTGCTTCAAGTGGTTCTTCTCTTCCCAGAGTGCTTCTTGCACTTCAGATACACCTCTTGAGCCACCTGAAGAGATTGCCTGTCATAGACTAGTTTCTGGGAGAGAGGTTACAGCACTAAATACTACATTTACAACTCCCTTCCTTCCATTAGGAACTTTAAAAACAATCTTCTACAAAGCAGTGGCCTTTCCTCTGATTCTGGTGAACTCTTAACTTTCCACTCTGTTCCCCATGTCCCGGTGAGCTGTGACACACATCAACTCCTCAGTGCTGTGCTGGGGACCCTCCTGGTCTTGCCTTCAGGACTTTCACAGATAGCACAATTTACAAAAGACGACCTGAGGGTGTTGGTTGACAAGAAGCTCACCATGAGCCATCAGTGTGTGCTTGCAGCCCAGAAACCAACCATGTCCTGGGCTCCATCAGCAGCAGATTGAGGGGGAGGACTGTCCCCCTCTCCTCCACTTTCATGAGATCTCGCCTTCAGTACTCCATCGAAGGGCTCCCAAGATAGGCCAAAAGAAGAAGGACATGGACCTGTTGCAGTGAGTCCAGAGGAGGCCACAAAGATACTCTGAGGGCTGGAGCAGCTGTCCTGTGGAGACAGGGTGAGAGAGCTGGGCTTGTTCAGCCTGGAGAAGATGAGGCTGTTTGGAAACCTTACAGCAGCTTCCAGTATGTGAAGAGGCCAACAAAAAATCTGGAGAGGGGCTTTTTACAAGGACACGCAAGGACAGGGCAAGGGGGAATGGCTTTAAACTGACAGAGGGTAGATTCAGATGGGAACTGAGGAAGAAGTTCTTCCCTGTGAGGGTGGTGAGGCCCTGGCACAGGTTGCCCAGAGAAGCTGTGGCTGCCCCATCCCTGGCAGTGCTCAAGGCCAGTTTAGACAGGGCTTGGAGCAACCTGGTCTAGTGGAAGGTGCCCCTGCCTGTGACAGGGTGTTTGAACTGGATAAGCTTTAAGGTCCCTTCCAAACCAAACAATTCTATGATTCTCTGCATTTTGTAGTACAAAAGCTCATGCTGCCCATGCCAACAGCGTTACTTGGGCACATTCTCCGCCTCAAGATCTCAGAGCTTGCATGTGAAGATCTGCATGCCTACTAAATTCTTACATCCAACCATATTAAAAGATCATCTTCAAGGACTTCTGTTAAGGCCCTACCATTTCTTCTGCCATTCGATTAGTTGAGGCTTCAAATGACTCTGAACTCCCGTGTAGTACAACCATTGGATGGCAACAGTCCAAGCTCTGAAACTGCATAATTGATTCAATACACAAAACAACTTGAAAATATTTTAGCTAAAGCCTTTTATTCTGTACAACTGTGGAACATCATTTACCCCTCCTGCATTGCAGACTATTCTGTCAATCTTTCCTGAAACTGTGTTTCAAAATGGTTAGGGAAAAAATAAAAAAGAAAAGAAGAATTACAACCTTGGCTGATTTCAATCAAAATCACTGGGAGCAATTCCAATGTGCATAACAGGACAGCAAGACAACCCGAAAAAGAAAACCAAAAATCCCCAAACAGTGCCTATGGGAACACGCATATACCCTTGCTATTAATAAATATAAGTCAGCACAATTTATCCATAAAGGTTACAGTTCTGTTTAACCATTTAATTCACAAACATCACTACAAATGTGCACTTAGAGCACAATTGTGTCAAACCGAGCATACACAGCCATGGGGATTAAAAACTTAAAGCGACTCTTAAAAGGTGGGGAAAAAGACATGCTAGCTTAGTGGTGAACCATAGCTTTTGTTCAAACAGTGACTTTGTTTAGGTTAACAGTGCAGAAGGGAATGATTTGACTATTTTTTTCAAACAAAATACAATGGAAAAATACTTTACTTTTTGTTTGACCAATACAATCCCAGTAATAGAATTTATTGGGACTTTCTTTAGGCCTCAACCTAGATCTTGATAGCAAGATACAGGAAGTGCAACAGCGTATGTCTCCCAAAGAAACTCAAATACTATACTGCCCTTTGAAGGCACTTGTGCTTCTGCTTCAGACAAGTAATTTTTACACCATTTCTTTATGAGGATTTGCAATTTGCTCTGGCTACAAATGGTTTTCTGGGACAGCCCCACATTTTCTCACACAATGCTGAAATGCCTTTACCCCTCCCCCCAATAAGTTAAACTCTATAAAAGACTACTATGAATCTATGACAGTCACAGATTTATAGAAACAACAGTGAAAAGAAGATCTGAATAAATCTATAACAAAAGAACAACTGCATATAAAACTTTGGAAAAGAAGAATAAGTATTTTTATATCATGAATATGAAATCTATTGAGACGCTTCTAAAGTTTAACATTAAACACTAGAAGTTATTTTCAGAATGGTTTGAAGTTTTAACAAAATGTCGCATAAGTTTTGGAGCAGAGTTACCAACAATGAGACTAGTGTGTCTTCAGAACACCTAGGACACAGTGCAGGAAGTACTTATATAGATTTAAAAAGGAAATCTTGAAGATGCTGCAAAGCATGTTCACTCTACTCTGATGCACAGCATCATTGGACTGACCCTGCTACAACATTTATCTAACGTTCTTATTCTGCATGTCAACAGCTCTCAAAGCAACAGCTCCCTTGCAGTATTAAAACAAGTCTCATGTTAACCCTTCACTTGTAATTAAATGGGCTGACCCTTTCAAGTATGCAATGTTCCATTTGTTTTTCTTCTCCAAATTTCTTTAAGTGGTAAAAATGTTTGAGTAACCTGTGAGAAATCACTGTAGGAGTATTATGACTGGAATGTACTAAAAGAAACTCGTGTGCACTTCTGAATTGTAGTGTGAACACAGTGACTAACACGGCCAAAATGGTTTCAGATCAAGCATGAGCAGGTGAGGATATTATGTTCTGGAAAAGAAACAAAAGCAAAAAAGAGGAAGCAAAAGTCTGCACTGGATTATCATCCATTCTCTGTACACCTCACACAACATGAACCACTCAGGGATTTCCCATCTCATTGGCTGAGACTAGGACAGACTTTAGTTTAAGTCATATAGATATTTTTTTTCCTCTATATTACAGATCTATTAGTCACTTCAATTAAATGCATACTTTCCGTCCATACTGAGTCATTAGAAGTCTCATCTACCTTAGGGGTTCAGTGGGCTTCTATAGTACTACTCTTGGAACCAGTACAGTATGGTCAAGTACATAAGTAACCACTTGGGTCCACCGCTCCCCTCACGTTGACTTCTGGCGATAATGAAGCGTCAGATCACCACCACTCTTCCAAATGAAGTGCTTTACAGTTCGAAGGTCCATATTCGGATCCAAAACCTAAATGGTAAAAATTCATCTTTTATTCCACAAATCTGCTAGGTTGTCAGAAATCCAAAGATAAAGCACCCTGGGGTTGGGCAAAACAATCCCTTAGGTGGACTGTCATCTAGGATGAACCATGCAAGGGCTCACAGTTTTCAACTAGCAACTAAACCTGATGCTGATCACTGAAAGATTTTAGCAATGTAACATATAATTGCATATTACAACCACCTTCTTGACAGTTAATCTTCATGCAATTATTACGCTTACTAGACAACTCATTACTTTGGAAATATTTTAAACTCTGCTATAAATGCAGGATTCAAAACGTTCAAAAAATGCTAGAAATGTAACTCTATGGAATCGTATTAAGTCCATTTGTTGAGTAGGAGCAAGTAATCCTGTAAAGGTTATCAGTCAGACCAAATAAAACAGTGATACTATATAAATTCTTCAGTCCAACTATCTGCACCCATCTGAACTTGTGTCAGCAGTAAGTTAACATGATGTCAAGAAATCTATTTAGTTTTCAAAGTAACAGGTAATCTAAAGCATATTTCAAGCTCCAAATTCATAAATTCACAACCAGTTAATTGCTAGACACTGGGTTTTGGTTAAACCACTCAAGGAACTTACCTGGTCCTGGCACAGAAGCTCAATCTTCTCCTCTGCTAGCACAGCAATGTCCTCCTCTTTTTCTTGTTCTCCTGCTTTTTCATTATTGGAAGAGCTAGTTGTCTGAGATTCATTATCCAAGTTTATAATTTTCTCATACACGTGTTCCATCACCTTTCTCACCTGAAGCATATCACTTGCTGACAGTCGGTCTCTATATAAGGTAAATAAAATTTGGCAGGAAAAAAATTTAAGAGTGTATTTCTGATCTTCAAAATACCTTAACCCATTGCAAACTATACAAGTAGACAAATAAGCTTTTTAGATTAGAAGTTTACTATTAAATTATCAGGATCATGGAGAACACCGTAACAGCTTTTTATCCAAAGATTCACACAGCAGAAGGGACTCACAAAAATGAGACTATGCTGCATTCAGGCTCTGGGGCCACAACAGTAGGAGGCCATTGACCTGCTTGGAGCGAGTCCAGAGGAGGCTGCAAAGATGCAATAAGGGCTGGAGCACCTCTACTATGAAGACAGGCTGAGAGAGCTGCACTTGTTGGAGAAGAGAAGGCTCCAGGGAGAAGGCTCCCTTCTCACTGGAGAAGGCTCCAGGCTTCAGGGAGACCTTAGAGCAGTTTCCAGTGCCTAAGGAGCCTATAAGAGAAGTTCTGGAGAGGGGCTTTTGACAAGGGCATGTAGAGATAACACAGGGGGGAATGGCTTGAAACTGGAACAGTCTAAATTTAAGTCAGATGTAAGGAAGTTCTTCCCCATGAGGCCAGTGAGGCCCTGTCACAGGTTGCCCAGAGAAGCTGTGGCTGCCCCATCCCTGGAAGTGTTCAAAGCCAGGCTGGATGGGGCTTTGAGCAACCTGGTCTAGTGGAAGGTGTCCCTGCCCATGGCAGAGGGTTGGAACTCTCTGATCTTTAAGGTCCCTTCCAACCCAAGCCAGTCTGTGATTCTACGAAGATACTCAAAAGACCAAATTAAAATCAGAGCTTGGATGAAAAGTACTGTATGCAACCCTTATTCTTTCAACAAAAAGGGGATTAGTAAAGAGAAGGGCAAGGATATGGAATAGTAAGACTACACTGTTCCCCCTAGTACATTAACAGAACGGCATTCTAAAGTAATTAGCAGCAGCAGTTTTTCCACAATGTACACAAAAAGCCAATGAAGCTCCTTTTTCACAAACATCTCTGATGTGAAGAATTTAACAAGACTTAAAGAGGAACTAGGCATTTGTGGAAAATACCCAAAATTGTTGTATAGAAGTGGTGCTAGGCATACTGCCTGAGTCATTGACTACATAGCTGAGGATCTGCATTGACTTCCAACCTACAGAGCTCCCAATTACAACTAATGTGACAGGCAGACTGTCTCACATTCCCTACTAGCAGATTTTGGACTTTTCCCTTTTAAAAAGCTATTATTTATCACTGTTAGCAATAGGAAAAATAAAACTGTCATTCTGAAGAGTGTAATAATCTGTAAATTCATTTGTTTTCTGATTACATATCACAAAAGACAGCCTAATTTCAGCATTTAGTTCTTAAACATTCCTTAAGCAACTGCCCATGGAACCTAAAAGAAACCTCCAGTTCTTTCAAATATACTGATATAATACAAAGCTTTGGAGTGATGCTGCTTAACTAACTAGAAACTTCTACACATTCATCAAAGCACAACCGGATTCTCTGGCAAACCAGCTTTTTGTTGGGTTTTTTTTTTTTTGAGCTTGCAATCCTCTTTCTGCAGTTTTGAGAGCCAAATACGCATTACTTACTTTTTCAGAGTTTTTGCCCCTGATGATGAATGAGGTTGGAGGTAGAAGGGAATCTTATTGAATTTGGGCATATTTTTCTAGAAGGAAACAAATTTGAGAAGTGTTAATTTAGGATGAACTGTTACCAGCTCCTGTTTCTACCAGCTGGTATGTGAAGCATATTCAGCTCCTAATTATCAAAACCCAAGAGAGATTCTTAATCAACATAACCACCACAGCCAACTGCCAAATTACTCACACTCCTGAGATGCTTCAATTTAGATGATGCGCATATCATCTAGCTTTTGAATATAAATTATCATCTATTTCAAAGGAAATTAGATGGTATCAAAAGACTGCAGCTATATGAAGAGTGTTCTCTGTTCCAGGGCTCCACACTTGAGAAGGATACCAATTATACACAGTGCTTTGAATTCCAAGGTTTTCTCTCAAAAGAAGTAAGCAAAAATACCGTAACTGGACACATCAAAAGCAATGAATCTCAAAGGGTCTTGAATAAAGACCTTGAGACCACTTATTTTAAATATAAACAGAGCAAAACTTACAACAACATTTCAGATCCTGCACATTTAAAAAAAGAATTGTTGTTCACCTTAAAAAAAAAAAACAAACCCAAACCCAACACAAGTAACCCAACAAAAAAAGCAAAATCCATGTAAGATACTTACATCTACAGTGATGTCAATTACCCACTGTGGCACAGTTTCATTAAGAAGCATAGATTCAGTTTCACCCCCTGAATCCCGACATAATAACCTAAACCACAGAGAAATAACCTTTGTGAATGAGAACAATTATTGTAATGTGCATTAAAAAGCTTTCAGGAGAGGACCTGCCCTTTTAACAGACAGTGAGTGTGAACTCGGTTAGCTACCCCTTCACATCATCCAATTTATCGAGGAAGCGATCATGTATTGTCTGTAAAGACCAGAAAACGTAGTTGCAGGAAGAAGACCGATCCATGCCACAGAAACATGGAGAAGCATTTCAGAAGACTATAAGCTATGGCACAGAGAAATTTAAAAAGTAAAACGCTACTGTGCTCATAGACTGTGTGCTGGAAGTCAAAAACTGTGAGAAAGGGAAAGGCACGCGACATAACGCAGCTCTTTTCTGTTTGGGAAAAATGAGCTTTGCATGTAAAGTGTCTGCTAAGCCCTCGCCAAATGAAAAGAATAAAATCAATTTTAAGAAATGCGCACATGCAGTTGTGAAAAAAAGCCACGTATTAACTGTATAAAGCCCAAATTAGGTATTTTGTCAAGAGTTCTGCAAGCCACCTTTTAGATCCAATAACTGTGGCTTTTCCTCCAACAGTGTCTTTTCAGTGTTCTCTTGAGAGCAAGCCACAGAGGACTTAAGATCCACTGATACAGAATGGATGCAAATATTAAGCCCCAGCTATGATGTAAATACGTTGATACTGCAGAAGGAAACACCAGTTCGTAAAGCTGGAAAAGGTTACCCTGCTTTACAGACCAGTGTGTGGATTGAAATTTAGTTTTCAGGCCTATTCAGTCCGAGAAACAACCCCTACCCCTCAAATTTAAAACCCACTATATCAGTAAATACGAAATGATTCACACTATATGAAAGCTTGGCATTTGTTCTACAGCATTATTAAACTGTCTCTGATGCATCATATACCACAGTTAGGCTTCACAACATAGAATGAAAAGACAGATCCTGAGCTCTTATCTGCCAGAGCTTAGGACCTTCTAGTGGGTCAAGAGCTTTGGGAAATGGAATCCAACTCTCTAGTGAGCCGGATTCTACTGCTTGAGTCATTAATGCTCAAAGACCAGTACAACAGGCCCATAAGAGAAATTTTACAAGAATCAAAAGTAGCACAATATCATTCTAGAACAAAGCTCAGTTAGTTAGTTTGCAAGAAGAGGGCACCCAAAAAGAGCTCAACACTTTGACATACAATTAAAAACAATATACAGCTCTTACCATTGTAAAACCCCACACCTTGCTGATGTTCAAACTCACACATTCAGTTGGATGATGCAAAGTTATCATTTACAGCTGCTTATTTTGCCTGCCAAGGGCATGTCTTGAATGTATAGTACAGAACAGATGCAAGTATTAGATTTTTATAACATTTCTGCTTACACAAAGGAAGTTTTACATAGCCACTGAATTTGTATTCTTGAGCTTTTTTACCTGAACAAAGTGCGTCCTCCAGCCTCACCAAAAATAACTGGTGTATGTGGTGGCACTTGAAAGTATCCGTTTCCTTTCTGGACTCTGTTCTCCTGCTCACCATTCACTGTTGGAAAAAAATCAGTGAGACTGCACTAGGCCTTTAAATTGGGTATACATAGACCAAAGAGTATCTTCTCCACCTACAGCTAATGTTATCATAAATTAAAAAACCCGTAAGCTTCATAAGACCCAAGAAAACCCCATTTCCAATGCACAGCAAGAATATGTAAAAGGAACAGTAGAGAGTAACTACATCAAGACCAGTTTGTGGAGGCATATTTCAGAAGACTTTGAGAAAAGGGAAATGGAGCTCACGGGCCAAAACCTGATTACTAGTTTTCTCCAGTTCCTTAACAGGATTTTGAGGATCTGTCAAACTGAACAATATTAATACTAGGAATCAACTAATGAGATTCCATTGAGACAAGACTATTTCCCCCCTCCACACTGACAATACAAAACTCTGAAAGGATGTTAGCATTGCTCTTCCACCTGGGGTTGTCAGATGTCAGTAGTGTACTAGTAAAACTCAGACTCATGTTTCCTTAAAGTTATTGCATTTTAAATTCAGTGTATTTTTAGCTAGTTACAGCAGCGTGGTCTTCAAACATTGAAGAACCTCATTTTACATCAGATGGATAGGATAAGATTAAAGAAAAGTCAGCATTATTTACGCACCTCTTGAACAGCTATTCAGAAAGCAGCTGTTCAGAGCAGGATAAATACTGCACATATATATATGTGTGTGTATATATATACACACACAAGTGTATGTAAGTATATGTATACTTAAGTTCTTGTCTTTACACAAATTTCAGCATCCAACAGTGTTAACTTCTTAAGTCACTGTTCAGCATCAGTTTCTTAATTGTTCCTTTTGAAAGGGAAAATGAAGACTTGATTCTGTAGTGAATATTCTAAACATTCCACTAATCCACAGCTATTCACAGAAATAAGTCGTGCAGCATCAGTGTTCCAACAATGCAAAATCCTGTGAGGTATACTTCTCATACATTGTCTGGCTCTCAAGATGTAGAGTGCCAACACACAGAATTGTAAGAATCAGCAACTTTGTCCCAAAGAGCCTGCCAAGTGCTGTAACCCACCACAGAGTTCATTTTGGAAAGAAGAAAGCAGCTAACTCTGGGCACAATATTTGCCACAAAAAGGCAAGATATTGCTGAACAGTTTTCTAATTGCCTTATCTGTACAAAGTAATATTTTAATCACCAAAACCAAGACTTTTTAGTCAAAACTTATCTCTGTTGAATTAATTTCAAATTTAAGAATTACACAGTCTCTATTATTCTGCCCAACTCAGCCACTGTATCTTACAGAGCTATGCTTTTTATTTCATACAGGATTAGATTCAGTATTATTACATCAGTCAAAGGTGGTATCATAGAGACCTACCCTATGTACTATCCCATTACCCAGTGAATATATTTTTTTACAATAAATTTTTCTTTTATTTTATATGGCTCATAATGCATAGAAGCAAAGTGGAATTATGTCAAACATTTACTAACTGAATAACAACTCTTTGCTGTCATTACCTAGGCTATCTCTTTCCCAAGTCAAGCCTTAGTTTTGCCACTAATTGCTTTTCATCAAGGCATTATGTTTCTGTAACTTCAGAATCATCTGTTCACCTAGTTTTCAGTGGAATAGAGTTCTCAAGATTTTTCAGAAGAAGAAAGCTACTCATCAAATTTTGGTGTAAAGCTAAATTAAAAGAACTTAAAAAACATTAGTCTGTAATGCAGAGACATGTACAAGACAGCAAGTCAAGACTTAGAAATATGAAAACCGAATGTATAAACAAATCCCAAAAAAGGAAAATATTAAAATACCAACCATGATTTATTTCATTTTCTTCCTCATCCATTGGATTGATGTGTGTCCTAGGCCAATATTCCAGAAGTGCTTGTAGCAGAAGCCCCCCAAGGTTTACTGTTGAGACATAGTGAGGTACAACTTCCAGTTATGTAAAAACCAATGGCATAATATTCTGCAGAATAAAACTTCCCACAGATCCACAGATTAAAACTTTCCACAGATCCACAGATTAAAACTTTCCCAAAAGTCTAAGCAGTGCTGTTCCCAAAACAAACTATCTATAGGCACAGAAAATCTCAAAGCCAGACATTATAATCTTTCAGAAAAAGCTGATTTTAGAATCACTACTGCTGGATCGCTTACTTGCTATAATAATCTCTAGATTAGGCAATAGTTCCAAGTTGAGGAATATCATTTTTTTGCTTCCAGAAGGTTTAAAACTAAGTTAAATAGAAAACATGAACTTGACTGAAAATTTTCCAAAAAAGAGAACATTCTCACTGGAGAATTCCTCTGCAGAATGCAGCTACTGGTATATGTGGCACTGGAATACATAAGCATAAATGGTGGATTTTATTCTGCTTTGTCTAAAACCACTAATACTAGTTAAAACTTACATTTTGGATCAGAACCATCTGGACTGCTAAATCCAGCATCCTTTGCTGAAACCCAGGCTGCAAAGCAGTCACTTTCATCCAAAGTAATTGTCAACATCTGTTGGGAAAAGACCACCAGAAAGAGGAATGCAATAGCTGTTTTGTATTAAATAAGCCTATATATTTATTTTGTTCATTACTGAGCTGGCAATACAAAACAAAGAATTTTTATGTGCATGAGAGCACACTTGTTTACCAAACTGTACTAATTCATAATTGGTATTGGTGGACTTAAACTGACCACATCATGAGGAAAACAAAACCTAAAAAACCCTGTTATTCAGTTTATTAAAAACTACAGTAAAATTTGCTGCTTTGCTTCAAAGTAAATATAAATAATCAGATAAATTCTCATTATTATGAGAATATACGAAATATGACATTAGAACAACAGATTTCAGAGTTGTATCTCACCCCAGTTTTCAAGTCTACTGAGAACCAGTTCGGCACATACACCATTTTAAATCTCTTCTTAATTTCTTCTTCAAAATCTACTTTCCCAAGGTCTTCAACTTTACATGCCTGTACAGCAAAAGAAATGTACAAGTTTTAAAATTCCAAGTATCACAACATTCTGAGTCACAACACCACCTCAACTCTTTTACCTGACTTTCACATGCAGTTCTAATTTCTCCACAAGTACTGTAGTCCAGCAATACATTAGTGAAACGTTCCTACTTTTCCATAAAAACTGAGCAGTAGTTTATGCAGTAATTTCTACTTTTTTATCATTTCTTTNCCTGACTTTCACATGCAGTTCTGAGTCACACCACCACCTCAACAATTTTACCTGACTTTCACATGCAGTTCTAATTTCTCCACAAGTACTGTAGTCCAGCAACACATGAGTGAAAGGTTCAAACTTTTCCATAAAAACTGAGCAGTAGTTTATGCAGTAATTTCTACTTTTTTATCATTTCTTTCTGAGGCAATGGTATCAAGACAGTGGAGAGGTATTACATTAATAAGTAACAGTTTCCATATCACTAAGTAGCTGTCTTCTAGCATTCCCTGTCATTCTTCTCCTCATTAGTATCAATATTTCAGTACAACTCTCCATCAAACACCAATATTTGTTGCAAATCTCACAACAAATTCAGCTCAACTACTGCAATGGGACCAGCACTGGGTAAACCTGTGTGCAGATTCTTTTTGCCTGTTCTAGTTTATCTGTCTGTTTTATTTTGTACTTCTATTTTTAAAGTTCCTCAAGTAAGCTTGTTCATATCCAAACTGTTGTAATCCACTTGCAGGGTCATCTGGAAAACTGGAAAACTTCAAGCAAACTCTAAAGATTGTAGCCTTGCAAGACTTATTTCCTCAAAATCCAGGAAAAGTTACAGGAAAGAAAGACTGAAGGATGCAGCTACATGTACAAAAGACTTCCACTTTTCTTCCAGCATCATCAGGAAAGAGTCTCAGCTTTAGAGTGCAGTGATCCTACAGGTAAGATAACACTTTGATCTGGAAAGTAACCCCATCTATAAAGCGAATATGCATTTAAAGATGCCTAAGAGGTGCCTCTGAAAGCCTTACTAACAAAAAAAGAAATGAATGAAGGTACCAAATAACATTAGCATTTGACTTTGGTCCTGAGATTTAACATTGTACTTAAATATATAACTGTAATATAACAGTAAATTGAAAGAAAAGCTATTCACTTTTCCACAGAAGTAAACTAGATAACTTCTAGTACAAATCTACATTCTCCAACTTAAATCCCTTCTTTCCCACTTTATTCAGCAACTTGATGTAAGTTGGCTAAGTGTGCTTTACTTCATAACTGAATCTTGGCTGGAGAACTGCATAGTTAAAGACACAAAAATATTTAGAATTTCAAACAGGATTTTTCAAGAGAAGAAATTGCTGACCATCTCACTGATCTGGGAATCCCAGTCCTGTCTCTCTGCACGCTTTTTCCTCATTGTGTAAAGCAAGATACCAAAATGCCACACCAAGTCCCTCTCTTCTTACCAGGTAGGAACCATGCTTCCTGCCTACCTTCCTTCCAGTCAGTCCTGCATTCCTGCCTGCTATCTCGCCAACTAACAAGGAACATGGGAAGTTCACACTCCTAGAACAATACACAGACTAATCCAAGAATACTCAGTTGGGATCTGTGGGCTTGTGGGAGGATCTGAAGCACAGGTTTCCCTTTTGCAGACTAAGCTTGCTTTCTGCACTAGGCAGACATGCTCACAGGCCTCTATGAGCTCTCTTTGAAACACAACCTGATCAAACCAAACACTACTGTTTTTGGGGACAGAATTCAATGTGAATTTCAGGTGAAGGAAGACATCAGTACTTTACTGAAGGTCAGCTTCACATCAAGCAAAGATGCAGAAAAGCTCAGAAATGTCCCATCCCCTTTTAAAAAGCAATCTTTGCATTGCTGTGTCTAGGGACAGAAAGATGACTTCCTTTCTACCAAAAAAATATCCCTCACACATGCACACAAAAATATATAAAAAAGGTACAAAATAATTAATCATCCAACAGTAGGTAATCTAAAATTATATACTTACCTTCAAGACATCCCAGTATGCCACGTTATTATTTGTGTCTTTGGTTAATATGTGTCTCTTGTCGTTAAGAATGTGGCACTGAATAATACTAGCACCCCCTAGCAAGCAAACAAGAATTAAGGTCACTACATTGATTTTTTTTTTTTTAATAATATTACATTAAATTAAGATGTGTAACACAATGTGTGTGACTGTTCTTTGGTCTCACTATTTTGTGTAAGATCTGGGTATCACCAAAGTTTAAGCACTATTTTAACTGTAACTAGCACAAGATCAACAATAACCATATTGTCTTTGTTTTGGCTGAAATCATAGGATCAAGTACCTAAAAATTTAACCCCATCTTAAAGATCCACCAGTTCTGCTAATGATAACAGATTTTGTAAGGTACTCTGGAAAACAGCTGTTTACCTTTTATAACTTGGTCAGGCTGCGTACACAGTGGTGGTATGGGATTGGTACAATCATTATCATAATCTCCAGATGCTCTAAAATTATGAATTCCCTTCAAAGTCTAAAGAAACAAAATAGACACATTCATAATAATCTATAGACTTTGCTTTTATCTGTGAGTGACAACTGCCAGTTCACACTGCCATTTAGATGTTAACTGTCCAGTTCTGAGAAAGATAGTTTATTTCTAAAAGCAGCACACAGAGATAGCAAAGGAAGTGATTAAAAGCTTAATGTCTTTTAATCAATTTCAATAATCACATTTCCTGATTTTTAAAAGAAAGTTAAAGACCATAGCAAGTTACAGTGAAATTGCAAGCAACAGTTCCCAAACCAAGACTGCAAATCCCATGACTACTTAATTGAATTCATAGGGTGTAAACTGTATCACTTACCCATTTATTCACAGAGGATTTAGTTGTTGCAACCCAAAGTGCTGGAGGAGGATCAGCTGATCTATCAAGCTCCATCTAAATAATGAAACCACAGATACTTTCAGACATGCTTAATTTTCCTTTGTTTAATTAGTATTTGCTCTGTGTAGACCTGCTTCCATACTCAGATGCATCTCAGAAACAGCACTAGCTTCAGTTTACTGAAGAAATACAAAGTTGTTTTAAAAAGAGAAATAACTAAGCCGCAAATTTTTTAAATTCCAGGGAAATTGTTTTAAATATTCAACAAATAAATTCTGGACAAGGACAACAGTAGATGCAATGTGTCTAAACACCCTGTATCTAAAGTTGCTTCTACAATGATGCAACCTTGTCTAATGGACACTTTGGGAAGTACAATATTTTCTGAATTACTTTGCATTCAAATACTTCACATGATTAAAACCAGAATGTGCTAAGTTCTGTACCAATCAGAAAACAGACCTTTATACATTTGGCTCTGCTATTACATTTCTTGGATAGTAACCAATCAATGTAGCTGCTATATTACAGTTCCCCTTTGGTCTTTGTACGGCTAACCATAGGTTTAATTTTCCATTTTGAACTGCAATTTCTCAGATTCTGACTTTAACTACAGTAATATTTCCAGGATTTTATTTGAACATACTAAGCCAAATTTTACTCATAAGGAAAGACAGATTGCCTGTATACTGCTATCTGTTTCAATTGCACATTCCCTATACACCTACATGTTCCAAGGGCTTGTCATCTACTTGACAGACAGCAAAATACTGAAAAATTCAAAAAGAAGTCTCTTCAAAAGACTCAGACTTCTGCATACAGTTTTCTCCAGTTAAAAAACCTGCATGTTTAAGTGTTCAAAAATCCCACAATAAATTTTACCCCTGGTTCCCATGAGTATGTAACATATTTTAACACAGTCCTGTGTATATACATTACTGCTAAGAAACATCCATATTTCTCTAAAGCCTTGGCAATGCCAGCTTAATTTCTTAAACCTGTACTAGTCTGGTAAAAACAACTTCTTATGTCTGTAGCATACTCAATTTCAGTAATATCTGAATTTGCATATTTTAAGTAGCTGGTAGGCATTTATTTTTTTTCAGGCAATTAAGCTTCAGGTGTAATTTAATACACTGAAGATGTGGTGCAGTAAACACTTGTTACCCAATATACATTCTATCAGTTTATACCTCACGCTGTTACATTAAACAACATGCAATCCAATTACACTTTAATACTGTGAGCATGATTAAATCCTGGAACAGGTTGCCCAGAGAGGTTGCAAAGTCTCCATCCTTGGAGATATTCAAAAGCTATCTGGACATGGTCCTGGGCAATTGGCTCTAGGTGGCCCTGCTTGAGCAAGGGGGGTGAACCACATGACCTCCAGAGGTAATTTCCAACCTCAACTATCCTGTGATTCTCTGAATTAAACTCAATTACCTTAAGAACTGGTGCCTTTTCTTCACAGATAAGGACACGGATATCAGGGTTTCGTAAATCTGTACAATAAATCTTCCTGTCTCTTCCTCCTGAATAAACATGAGTGAAGGCTTCATTGACCTGCAGAGCCCAGACACCTTCATCATGGACTCGATATGTGGCTATACATCTCTGTTGCCCAAGGGACCAGAGGCGGATAGTCCCATCAGAGCTGCCTGAAAGACACTGAGCAACAACCACCATACTTAGATCAAGCGGGTATTTCAGTCTTCTGAAATAATTTTGTTCACAAACAGCTTTTGTAATTCTTATGGTTATTCTTTTCCATTAAGATGGTGCTAAATAAAGCCTGGCAGTTAATAACTCTAGTCACCCCTTCCATAGCTAGATGGGCACTGTAATACAGCAGTGCTTTCACCCACCAGCCTCCCTCCCTTAATCATTATGATATTCTGTAAATAATCTGTAAAATACAAAATGTAACTTAGTACGTAATCTATGGTATAAAATAATTATATTGAAAAAGACTAGTGATATTTCTGTATTCTGTAAAATGCCTTTGTCTCAAGTTAAAGCACATACCTGCGTGCCATCTCTGTTCAACAACAATGCTTTTACGTTGTCTGTGTGCCCTTTGAGTTTCATTAGTTTTGCACAAGTTCTCGGATCCCACACCCTTAGAACCTACATAAACAGACATTGGAAAACTGGCATTAACATCCTTCTTCCCACCAATGCATTTTCTCTACAGAAAATTAAGCCTTTCTCAATAAACTGACACTTATCCTGAACAGAGAGGCATCCATCACAGAAAACATACTTCATAAGAACAAGAGGTACATAACTACATCTTATGAACCTCTAATAATCAGATGTGATTTTCTTTGCTTGATTTTATTTTCCTTTGTTCTGGCTTTTTCTATCTTCTTAAGAAATTAAAGAATGGAAGTGACTGTAAATAGGATAGTGGGATGTGGGAAAAAAAAAAATAAAATTCTGAGAATCCTCACAGGGGCTTCACTATTGTATCCTATTGTCATTTTTATATTGACTTAGAAATAAAATTATCTCTTGATTAGATCAGGTAAAAAAACCAGCTTGCCAGGAATTTCAGGGCATTTCACCTTCCTTTACAACAAAGAGCATGATTTGTCTCTTGGGGACACTTGAACTTCATCATCACATTTCATTTCCCAGTTCCTGCAGGGATCTTACAAATTGCTGGCACCACTTTCTTCTTACCTGTGGCAGCTGCTTCAGTTTTTATAATCATCTCAGTAATGTGCCCCCTCAGTCAGAGCTCTTGTGGTGAAATGGTTGAGAGGAGGTTACACAAGACGACCTAATTGTCTCTTCTGTGTATTAAAGCTATATGGATATATATACATTTTCAAACTGAGGTAGGTAGTTGTATCCTACATTTCCACTTAAAAAAAAAATGTCTATCCTCGCTATTAAAACAACAGCTGCTACAGACATGATGTTGAAAAAATGAATAAAATTGCCTCTTTGTACTAAACTTTGAACTGAAGTGGAATGAGCCTTACCAGACTTTTGCTTACCTTTTCAGTGGACCCTGAGACAATAACTGTTCCCATTTGATTCATTGCAAGGCTGTAGATTGAGTCTTTGTTCCCACTCAGGGAAGAAGCTATTTCAAAATAAAATTTACATTTTCAATCTTAATGCTGTCATTTGAAAGACATACTTATTCACTTAAAACATAGCATTTTGGGGTATTTTAATACCCTCTGATCCATGGAAATAGTGTCACTATACTTCATATATAGTGCTACTTTAAGAAAGGCTGTAGACAGCATACTGCTAGGAAAATGCCATCCCAATTCTTAATCTACTGCTGCACAAAAACAAAGGAACCACTCAGACTTACGGTAATTACAATCGTAACCTTTTGGCACCACAATACAGTGCCAGGACTATCAAGGTACTGCTGCTATTCTCAATTACTGTATTAGAGAATTATACTTCTATGTGATCCTATAATACATCTCATTTGGATGCAAGTGTAGAGATTTTTTTTTTCCCCAAGCCAAGCAGCAGTATGATTCTACATTCAATATCAAATGCTCTTCTCTTAGTTCAGCAGAGACGCATTACTGAAATTACACTGCAGTACTGGAATGTGTTACTTGAGCATGGATGCTACCTCTGCGTTTGTGAAAACCATATGGCAACTCACAACCACCACCGGAGCTGAGGAATTCTGGGCCATGTAGCCTAATCTGCTTTTGGACAGCTTAATGTACCAATCCCTCAACTGGGAAAACCACAAACACAGCAATGAAAATCATGTATTCAGAGAGCACCATCTCAATAAGCCTCAAACCCATACAATCAGTATGCCAAAAAGGCTGTGAATAGCAACAAGCTGTATTGCCAGCAAAAACATGAACGTTTACATAATGATTTATGTATATTACAAAAGTAACAACAGCATTTGTGACTTAATATCATAAACATTTTGCCAGAGTGGAAGAATTATGCACCTTTACTTCAGGGTCCTCTTAACCACGAGCTATGGCTATCCAAATGTAATCTATTATTTGTAGCCAAAATAAACTGATAGTATTTCACTGTCCCCAGAGCACAGCTGAAGGCATAAAGCAGAACTGAAAACTCTTGAAGGTCAGCACAGTGTTCAACAACTATAATAATTTATGAAAAGAATGTACAGAGTTATTACAAACTGAACATCAGGAATAGAAGAGAAAATCTTAAGTGTACAGAAGCACAATTTATGCCAGAACAAAAGCAAAGCTTGATTCCACCCTCTTCTGGAAGGGACTACCTCTCAAAAGCAAAATCTCAAAAAAATAGCAAAAAAAATTATTATGGCTGTGCTGATTGAGAGGCTCTTTAAAAAAAGGCTCCCTTTTAATGCTGGCCTTTGTACATTACTTCTCTGTAATCAGATAGGAAATTAATGCACAAAACTATCCTCATTTGCACTCTGAAAAAATCAATATTTGAAAGGACTGAGAAAAACCAGCTTCTTTAAGGACACAGAACATGTTCTTCTCAACAGAAATACTGTTAGTTGGGAGCACTAGAAAGAAAGAAAAACAACTCCCCTGCTTCCCCTTCCTCCCCCTTATGAAGCATTACTGTTTTAATTCAAGAAATGAAAATTTATTTCTATTATCTTAGAGGTAATGTCTCCATTACCATTTGATCTTGGGCTCACAACAAGCAACAGTTCCTCAGCACTCACCATCTCTCATTTATGATTCACTTGAATCATTTAGGTTCTGTATCACTGTTGCGGTGTTCATGAAATCTCCCTCTCCCCTTCCCTATGACTGAGATTTCCTGTGAGCCAGAAAATACATTCTTCCTTTAAAAACTCCCTGTTCAACCAGAAGATAGCATAACTTGCACTTATCAGCTAAACTTTGTGATAATTCTACTTTCTGTGAAAGAAAGCTTCTGGGAGAGATAAGGTAAATCTAACCCAGTTACGTGCAACCATGTGCTACCCCAATACAATCCTGCAGTGCAACACAGCTTGCTAGAATCCATCTCTCTTCTGAAGGCTACACAGACATGCCAGTCTTAAAAAATGAAAAAGGTCCTGTAGACAGAACAAAAGCAAACCTAACAGTTCAACCTATCAGATGTACCTTTGGTTTTAGAACCTACCAAATCCATAAAATTAATACACCTTTCAGAATTAGCCAAAACTTTTATTCAAAAAAATCTCATCAAAACAACTATATGCCTGCTTCTTATTTACATATTCCTGAAATTTCTTAGAAGTATGTCTGCCAATCCCAAACTTTAGTTTTGCAGATTCTTCCTCAGACACTCCTAACCTATGAATAAGGAAGCAAGTAGTCTTGTTTAGAAAGTTCAAGTGTGGCAGTGTAAGATGGCATGTTCTTTCCTAACGCATGCATCTGAGATTCTGCTACTATTTAAGCATGCATCCAACACTAGGTATAAAATGAAAGAGATCAGTCACTTTGAACTCATTTTCCAACCTATCTATAAGCAACGAACATACTGTAGGCGAACTATTTGTCAAGCTAAAGCTCTCTTATGTTTTAGTGAATACCAGCACATTACATTTCAGAAGAAAATGTTCAGAGACCTGTTCTCTGTCCTACATGGTACGTCTGTCAGCTGCTCTAGATTTTCAGCTACTATGGAATACAACAGATGGACCTTAAATTTTTTTGCACATTTTTTGGGTACACACAGAAACAGGTATCTATAGTTTTAAATTAATCCCTCAGATTATACTGCTCAGCAAAATGCATTGCTTGCCTCCCCTCCCTAGATACCTACTTGTTACGGTGTTATTTGAGGCAGTCAGTGCTGTTAGAGTATTTACATCCCAGAGGAATATCTGTCTGTCCAGCCCAGCAGATGCTACCAGTTCTTTGTCTTTTGCATATGCTAAGGCTTTCACATAATCCTACAATAAAGTAAATATGACAATATGAATCAACATTATCCATTTAAAGTCTCCATCTTAATATTTAAAAGATTGGCAGTGATAACACACAGTATTTAATGTTTTTCACCTTATGTGTCCTTAGTGTTGACATGCAAAATCCCTTATGTGCATTCCACACTTTAACAGTAGTATCCGAAGAAGCAGATATCACTAAATTGGAAAGAACAGAGTAAACTTTAATGGCTTATATATTAGAGCATATTTGTACTACTCCAATATGCTTTTCAAAAAGGTTAAAAGAATCACTTGCATACATGTGTAATTTTTCATTAGAACACCCACTTACACTATTTATCAAATTTACAATATACATCACAAATTAATTATACTAAAACAAGATGGAAAACCATTAAATCAGCAAATAATATATTGTTATACACAATTTAGGACTGTACTTTTCAAACATTTAAGTACTTACATGTTTTACCATTGCAGCAGAGCACAATATCATTTACCCAATCTGTGTGATGTTCCATAGATGCTATATATGGGTCTTGCTGCAAATTAAGAAAAAGTAGTTTATGAAATCTCATTGCAACTGGAAAAGATTGTTGACTATGAGACCCTACTGTGGTATTTTCTTCAACCTTCAAATGGATCAGAAGTTGCCTATACAGAGTTGCTTGAAGTCACTATTCCAGAATTCTTTTGTGAAAGAGCTTTATAGCTGTGTAAGATATCACAGTATGAGCAATAGCAAAATGATTTTCCTCTTACACTAACTGGTGGCTGTTAAAAAACATTATCAGATGTATACCTATAGGCAACTTACTAGCATGGTAACTGGAAAAAAGTAGATTTAGACACAGGAATCCTCCCATGACTTACCTTGTGCTGATTGACACTCCATATCCTTATGATAGAGTCTCGGCCTGCTGTGAAGAGCCTATTTAATGCTGGATCCAGCTGAAGTGCATTTACTCCATTTCGGTTATACTTCTCCACTTCATCTCTAATCACATAGGAGACCTAAAATACATTTACACAAATTCAATTATGGTATTAAGATATCAACTTGGCCATAAAATCTTACCATTTACTTTAACCTTTGTGAAGTTTTTCAGATAGGAAATAGTAAAAGCTTTACAAGCATTAAATAAGTCTGTCAGTTTGAGAGTTACCAATGCCATCTGAGTCATTTCACCCTCCCAGAAAAAATGGGGAAGAACAATAGAGAAGACATGAGCAGTGCTAGAACTGGAGCCCAAAGGATTATCTAATTGTTACAACTCAAGCTTAGACCCAGAGAATCCTTAGCTGAATTCGCTGCTCTGTGCAGGTATTTTGGGTGATATTAGATAACACGCTGAGTTTGTGTCTCATTTCCTAACAGTTTTCGCATTTTCTATATGCTGGGATGACAGTATTTCTCAGACTCACAAGGGAAAAGATATGATCGCTAGGGATTACAAAGCACTGAACGACTGCAGAAACAAATTCTGGCTATTTCAAGCGTCACTATTATTTTTAAACCATTTTTTAAAAACTACCTATAATATAAGCAGCACGAGTATTTACTGCTCTTTCAGTAAATGACTCCTTTGTTTTCTTTCATTCTGTATTTGACAGTTCTGGGTGTATATGTTATTTCACTGTTTTGTTCAGAAACACTAAAGGGAGATTTAAGGAGATAAAGGCTACAGCACTCTCCATTATTACTGTTCAGTAAACACAGTTATAATGCACTGCAGTTTCTTCAGAGCTACTCCATTCACAGTGTGCTGCACCTCTCCTGATGTTTACACATTACTCTGAGGAAAGCCCTCACATTTAGAGAAAAGGAGATGAAGCTGCCAGCTATGCCTCTTCCCCAGTTCTGTAAAATATAATCAGAACAACATGATCATATTTTATGCTTGATATAATCCAGTCTGCCCACAGCAGGAAACATTTGGATATAAAAGCACTGGTGTTTTGAAAATGCTTTCAAGAAGTAGTATTGGGCTAGAGATCTGAAAGCAAGTTTTCACTCCAATAACTGCATTGTATCAGTATAAAGAAAATGTTTTCCAAATCAGGTCTCAGTTACACAAAATAAAACCAACAAATTAAACAAAATGTTCAGTGGTCCTTATAACTAAAGAAATATTTTACAGCATTTCAGATTCTATACCGCAAGAACTGATGTGTCCATTTGGTGAATGTGGGCAACATCTCAATTGAATTATCCCATCCCAGCACAACACAGTAATAGAACTGATGCTTCTACAGTACACATCCAGTCCTATTCTCCATTTCAGTAACAGCTGCCACAGCTCTTTAGAACAACACTGGAGGACCAAAATTAAGAGCCTCCTGAATCCACATGTCCTTTACTAAATTTATTATGTCCTACTGCTCTTAGAGCATTTCTTGCTGATAGTCTTTGCTAGCTGCTCACAGTTCCTGTAGTCACAGCTCTTCCTCCCAGTTTCACATTGTGTCCTGATTTCCAGCACTTTGCTACTTTCACGCATTCCAGACTTGTCCATAATATTCCTTCTACCTACGCTTAAGTCTCTGCCTACACACATATTCAGAGACGTTAATAAGAGAAGACACCATCAACCTTGCATAACAGTGTTATGTTAAAATATTTCAAATACTTTAATGTGATGTAGCATGTGTATGTGATGCAAAGTCCAAGATATATGTGGAACTCCTCACCTAGGCTTGATCACATCATGTCTACATTACCAGAAGACCCAAAGAGACCACTTGAGTAAAAAATGTTGCAAATAAAGCCAAGGTTTAACATGATACAAAACACAAGGCAATGGGATGGCCATCAAGTTCACACTGCTTTCAATCCCTTGAATAAAGCCAACGAAAATATTCAGCTAAAAATATGAAGTATGAGCAGATAAGATGCCTTTTAACACAACAATGTTATGAAATTAAAGGAATTAAAAACCTAAAGATCAGGAGATCAAATTTCATTGTAGCTATTAGGGAGAAAAATCTTGTCCTGAAATATAGTATCAGACTCAAGCTCAGGAGGCACCCTTCGCTTCTTGCTTCTCCAACCTGCTAGCACGTTTTTTGACAAATCTTCAATTTTTAGATTTGATTCTCTTCTGTCAGTCATGTCCCCTATTTGTTATATCTTCAGGTATAACATAGAGCAATTTATTCTACTCTATCATGGTTTAAGCCCAGCCAGTAACTCAGAACCACAAGTCTGCTCGCTCACTCCCCCCAGTTCATATACTGGGCATGACATGCTGTGGTATGGAATATGCCTTTCGCTAATTTGGGTCAGGTATCCTGTCTCTGAATTCTCACAACTTCCCCTCCTCCCTGGCAGAGCATGAGACTAAGGAAGTCCTTGTTTAGAGTAAACATTACTCAGCAACAACTAAAAACATTGGTGTTATCAGCGTGGATCCCAGGCTGAAAGTCAAAACCATAGCATTGCACCAGCTACTAAGGATAAAAAAAATGACTGCAGTAGCTGAACCCAGGGCACACTTGTAAATAAGACTGTCAAGCTATGTTAGTGACCCAAGCATTTTAAAAAGGAGCCTTTTGCCCTTGATAATGCTACTTCTTTTTTTGATTTATGGGAGTTCAAGTAAAGAAGAGCCATAAATAACCATTTTAAAAACTCAGTTTTTAAGCAAACAGTGGCTTACTGTAGTAAATAATGTACCTTTCATACACAATCACTACTGTGGAAGCTGAATCATATTTCTATATTAATCTTCACAGAATTAAGGTTTTCATAATGTCTTGAAATGCAATGAATATTTTCTTGCTAAAATCAAGAATTAAATATTTTTATCAACACAGAAATGAGCAGTAAAAAAAGCTCATAAAGATGACATGTAGTAAAATAATCTTCACTTCTTTGGATAAAGTAATTTGCATAACCGTTATATTTCTGCATAGAGGAGCTTGAAACTGTGGTGGTCAGCTCAACTAAGCACTGGTTTTCCATCATTCAATGATGTGACTGGGGAAGATGACAACTGCTTCCCACTACCACCACCAATACTGAAATACTCAAAGGAAGGTCTGTCATGGTTTAAACCCAGCCACGCAGCTCGTTCACTCACTCAACCCCCCTTTCTTACCCTCCCCCTGCTCCTGGAGGGATGGCAGGAAAATCAAAAGAATGCAACTCCCACAGGTTGAGATAAGAACAGTTTAGCAACTAAGGTATAACACAAATCACTGCTGCTACCACCAATAGTAATAATGATAAAGGAAATAACAAGGGAAAAGAATACATCTCACCAACCACCGACAGGTAACTCATGACACCCTGCCCAACTGAGCAGCGACCAATACCTCCGCCAACCCCCAGACCACTCGCCCTTCCGGGTAACTCTGTTACATCCTGGGCATGACGTGCTGTGGTATGGAATACCTCTTTGGCCCTAACCCTGTCCCTGCTTCCTCCCGGCCTCCTCTCCTCCATGGCAGAGCATGAGACTCACAAAGTCCTTGGTCAGAATAAACATTACTTAGCGACAACTAGAAACATCGGTGTTATCAGCTGTATTCCCAAGACGAAAGTCAAAACACAGAACTGCATCAGCTACTAAGAAGGAGAAAAATGGACTGCTACTGCTGAACCCAGGACAAGGTCAAATTTAATTTGTTCCACTTAGGAACTTCCAAACATGAATTTAGTCAAACACCTCTTGGAAAGTATTGTTTACTTCAAGAGAACAGAGACAAAGACAGGAATTATATTGTTTTAGGGTTAATGAGTAAATATAAGAGTGAAAGCTAGATCTCAGCAACTGTGACAGCTATTTTTCAATGATAAACCATATGAACCATTTCTCCTTAAAATTCATTTATTTCTAATAATAAAAGCACAAGGGGAGAATATTAAAATGGAAAAAAATGATTTTGTGGTCAGTAAGTCTGCTGGATACCACTTCAACATTTCAAGTGAATACTGCTATTTGGGCAGTTCAGTAAGGACAAGACAAACCACTTTTCATGAAAAGAATATGAATTGAAAATGATTACAATGGCACAAAAAAGGACTCTCCAACTCTTAGTGGAGTCCTAATGACACCCAACAAATTGTCAACTCTTCACACTGGAGATATTTAATAAATTTCTTTTCTTATCCAAAGAAAAAACTGTTAGATGGTCCACTCCTAAAACAAAACCCTAGAACACAACACATGGAATATGTGGCAGAACTAAAAACAGTCTCACAAAAATTTGCTGTACACCACATGGAACCTTTTAGAAAGACAGGTATAACACCAGAAGTATAAAGACTTGTATTCAAATACACTAATTATATGGCAACACAGGGGGACAAATTAAGGATTCCACAACATCTGTTGAAAGGGTATTGAAATGCCTCTCTCAACATACAAAACTTAAAACAGATTAATAACAGCAACCACAACTTGATCTGAAAAACCCAACACTGGTGTAAGAGTGCCAGTCAGCAGGCAAGTTCACTAAGGTGAACAAAGGAACATTGCTGATAATCCACATGTGGTTCTCTATTATCTTGGAGAAAAGAAGGTCAGGAAATTGATCTGTTTGGTTGGTTCTTTATATTTGAATGTCACAGCGTATAGAAAGGTAAGAACTATTAGTAAATATGTAATTATACAAATACAAAAAAATAAAGTATATATTTAAGCATGTGTGTACACACATATACCTAACCAACATAAAGGCTTTTGGCTGAGAAGAAACTGCTGTGATAAAATTCAACTCTGACCTGCAGCATATACATTTTTATCACTCTAGATAAGATGCCATAATCTGCCTGGGAAGGACTGTGAAGATCATCAGGAAGTTTCGACTCTTAAGCCACATTCACTTCAAACAGGGTGCACTGAAAGCACATAACTGCTTTGTTCCCTGCACTGATTTATAAAAGTCAGTTGCAAACCACAAAGATAATAATGACTATGATATAGATCACAGTTGTTTTATTGCCATGATGGTCTGGCAGGGACAAGATTTGTGGGATATGAAATATTTTAGTAATGACCAAGGCCTTTTACATTTGTACTGCCGCAGCTTTTATAAACTCCCTTAACGAGTAAGAATCACTGCAGCAGTGCACAAACATCACAAGGTGATGGACACACATTATACAGAGTTAATGGGATTCAGTACCCTAAATGGATCAGGATTAATCATTTCAATACTACTCAAGAGCTCCAGTGATAAAGCTACTGTCAACAGATAACATTTCGGCACATAGAGCCAAGTGAATTTCCTACAGGATCTACAATGTGTTTCCTGCACGGATGAGTGTACCAGCTGATCTGAAACCTTGTGACCCTTGCTATATTACAAGTCTTATAACAGATTTTGCCTTAATAGATGGGTAGAATCTGCTTTTAATAATACCACGACATCATCATTGTGGAGGAAACAGTGAACAGCTGAACTCTGATGATACTCATTCCTTGTTTATAAGTAAAGAAAAATTTTAAAGATACAAACGCTATTGCAAACAATTAAAAAAATAAAAAATTTAAAAAATGGAATTCCTCATAACCACTGGAAGGATTCCATGAGATCTGACATGAATCACATTTAAAAAAGGAGAGCAGCAGCAGTCTACCACCAACGGTAAAAACCCCTAAACTACTGCCTTATTAATTTAGTAGGGCAATAATTAAGTTTTTAAATTAAAAGCATATTGATACTTGAATTCTTATCAAATGCTTCAGGTCTTAGAATAAAAGCAATGGAAAGCATTAAGCAGTTAATTCTATCCTTTTACAATGGCATCAACTTACTAGCTATTTGTCTGCTTGAGTATTTGTTGTGGTTTAAACCCAACCAACCACGCATCTCATTCACTCACTCAACCCCCCTTTCTTGCCCTCC